>JAOEHY010038926.1:0-20633 GCA_025447955.1 Psilopsiagon aurifrons | reverse complement strand
GGGTTCAAACTTAAACAGGGGAAGTTTAGATTGGATATGAGGAAGAAATTCTTTACTGTAAGGGTGGTGAGGCAGTGCAATGGGTTGCCCAGGGAAGTTGTGAATGCTCCATCCCTGGCAGTGTTCAAAGCCAGGCTGGACAAAGCCTTGGGTGGCATGGTTTAGTGTGAGGTGTCCCTGCTCATGGCAGGGGGTTGGAACTGGATGATCTTAAGGTCCTTTCCAACCCTAACTATTCTATGATTCTAATCAGAACAATAGATGGATATGAAGGTATCAAAGAAACAGTATTTACAAATAGTAAACTTCAGATAGTAATAATAGTATTATCACCATCTTATCTATTATTATTATACTATTATTATAATCCTTGAAAGCCTGAGAAAAGTCCATCTTCTTCAGGCAACTGTCAAATTGTCAGCCCATGCAAGTCTTTACATTGCGCGCCCTCACCAGCTTTCTTCTGTCTTTGCTCACAAGAGTATGTGGGGTTTGTTTGATCTCCTCTTCCAGTCTTGGCAAGCCCTGACCCTGCCTGAATGAGGAAAGCACCACACAAATAGGCGAGATCTTGAATGGTATTTTTTTAGTGGTTAAACTAATATGTTCTACAGGAGCAGCTGTAGACATACTATTTTGCTGTCTTCCTTGTTTCCTACAAGTTGGTAACCAAATCTCAGAGCATTGTGTTTCCACAGCCTGTTATACACACAGGAGCTGTTTACTAGAAATACAGAATTAATATTAATCAGGGGTTTGCATTTACAAGGTATTTTTTTGGCAGTATAAGGTTTGCAGGAGAACTGGAGAAAGCCCCTTGCTCAGGAGCAAGTGTGTTACCAAGTGGGTGAGCACCTTCCACCCCCATCAGTGTGGGGTGGGAGCTGAGAGCAGCCATTCTGCAGAGCCTGGTGCGCTCCTGGAAGGCAGTGGAGATTTGGGGAGATTCGCTTAATTTTCCTCAGGGTTTTAACCATATATGTATGTGTGTATACATATACGTATGTGTATCTATATTATCTACATCTCATTTGCGCGCACTGGGGAGCAGAGCTGTGCTTGCAGGCAGGAGCTGAAGGGTCTGGAGTACAAGGCTGGGTGGGGAGGTGTTGCTAGGAGATGGAGACTCCAGTGTCTGGCAAAGCAGCGTTTTATTTTTGGTGTAGATCACACAAAATGGTATTTGAGTGTGAAGCAGGCTAGAAATCTCTTCCCTCTGCTCACATCCATCTCTGAATGATCTGTCTGTGCTTAGCAGGGTTGCAGCTTGTTTAAAATGGAAATCAAATGTAGACGGGGGGGGTGTTCAGTGGTGGTTTTCTGTCTCCCAGATCTTCTTTTACGCCCTTCTTTTCTTTCCCCCTACTCACTGAAAAATCCCTCATTTGACCAGCAGGATATATGTCTGTGTTTAGAGGGGAGCATCCACGCATACCTTTGGTTCCTTTGTGGCCTTTGCTTTTTCAGACACTGCATGTTAACAGTAATTTTTTTCTGGGCTTGGGCTTATTAAATACATCCTGCCAGGGCTTGTTCTCTCTTACTTTGATGCTTGTGCCCCTTAGTGCACCCCAGTGCCAGTTGGGAGTCACCCCTCCATCACAGCTGGCTGTGTTTCCACCCTTCTTGCAGGCATGGACTACATGATGGCATGGTGACAGCTGCTGTGGGATGCTTAGCCCTTCACTTGAGGCACTCATCCCTCCCTGCTGTACTATTAGGGCTGGATTTACAGTAGGATTAAATGCTAAAACATGGGGGTTTTTGCACTCCTTTGTGGGGTGCATGGGTCCTGGGCAGAAACACAGCCTCCTCACAGCTTCTGCAGAGGCTTGTGCCACGTGCTGACATTGTGCTGATGCTCCTCATTGGCACCAAATCCTCTTCATGCAAAATGCAAGGTAATGCAAGGCTAGAAAGCAGGATCAAACATGTCTGACCTGTCAGAGGACAGCTCAGCACTCTGAACCTTGTAGTCCATTTGCGAAGAGATCAGGATGCTGTATTTTTTCCAGTTCAGTGTGACCAAGAAGGGAACAGGAACACTGTACATCTGTTTATACAAAAGCTCAGGTTCTGGAGCATGCCATCCATCCCTTGTAAGTACCCTAAATCTGTGGATTTTCAGTAGGATTTGCTTTCCCAGCCTGTTTTTGGAGGAGATAGCTAATGGGATAATGTAGCAGTGAGTAAACTGTGACATGTGAAAGGGTTTTTTTTGAATGCTAGAGAAACTACATGCATGAGAGGCTTATGCACATTACATTTGTAACCAGGCAATTCCCATCTATATTATGCAACTGATGTTATTTATCAAACCTCATTTACCATCCAAGAGCAGATGCGGAACTGTCATGCTGCAGTGTTGGAAATGAAGTTTTCTGGGGGTTAGCTATTCAGAAACAATCTTGGGATTACCTTATTGTAATAGAACATAACAACATGCAATATGGAAGTATTATTCCAAAAACACAGTGCATATGGGCCTGATGTCTATTACGGTCTCTCTTTGGTATTGAGTGTAAATTTAAACTGCATGGGAACATAGGATGCGCTGGTGAGAATGTGAGCTGAAAGCTCTCCCTGAGCCAGAGTGGGGAAGGAGTGTGGTATTTCTTACATTGAAAATAAAATACTTTAAGCATGCAGCATGATAAACACACATTTAATGAAGAGACTGCTAATAGAGACCATTTGCGTATGCAAGCACTGGGTGCATACACGCTCTAACCAGCAGTGAGAGCAGGACATGTTTTCTGAGTGGTTTACTCCTAAACTTCTGGATAAGGTTTTCCTAAAGGCACAACTTCCTCATCCCATTAGAAGTTAATAGTAATGAATTCCTGTTATTTTATTATATATGCTCTGTGATCAGGGTGATGGTTTATTTAGGGGTTTGGGAGGTTATTTTTAACGCACATACATCCTTTTTCTTGAACTCAGTCTTTTAGGCTTTATCCACAAATCTGAAGCACAATATGGATTTGAGGTGACCTGTATGGAAAGGTGGGGGGTATTTTTCATTTCCATGCAGTCTTGCCCTCCTTTCCATTACAGGTTGTGGGCAATACAATTCCTGCAGAAACTCCGTAGCCTGGAGCTCAGCAGCAAATCCTGAAAGATAACTTCTAGCAGCGTGGAGGGAAAAGCAGTGACTGTGTGAGCCGCTTATAGCATTTTTTCAGTGGCTTGCCAAGTATGTTTTCTTTTAGGGCATAATCTGTGAGTGCTGGCAGAGCTTCTCTTGGCTTTGCCTAATTAGCTCAGCTGGGAAAGCATTTGCTAGTAAGGAGGAGCCTGAAGTTTTTCCTCACCCTTCAGTTTGGACCCATGAGCATCTATTCCAGGGACAGACTGAGGGACGGGACAGTTAGGATTTGGTCTGTGGCCTGTGAAGTAGATCCAGCCTTTTTCAACCTTGATTTAAATGCTGTTTAAGAATCCATGACCTTGCAGAATCAGCCCGCTGTTTCCTTGCCCTCTCTTGCCGCACTATATCAGAGCACTACTGCAAACAGTGTGGAACAGCATGTTCTCCACGTCCACAATAGCCAGGGCAAGAATAAGGCCAAAATTAAACCACGCACAGATGGTATGAAATAAAGAAATACTTAAAGTGAAGCTTGTTGAAGCATCAGAATCTGTTATTTGGACAGGACTGTGGAGTGCAGGTGTTCCTGCCTGGGGTAAAGGGGTGCTGCGAGGTCAGTCTCTGAACATCTAGTGCCTGGTTCGTGCCTCAGCCAGGACCCTGGGATTTGGGTTCAGCTCCTGTGGGATGCTGGGCAAGCTGTTAAGGGCTGAAGTGTCCAAAGTCTGAAAGACAGAGCTGAGCTGAAGTCTAAAATCCCCATCCCAACCTTCTACTCAGCTGCTGCCAAGCCCTAATGCTTAAGTGGCTTTACTTTACTTTAACCTTTAAGCTCCCTCTCTGAGAATCTGCCATAAATTAGACCTCTCTTATTAACCCAAACTTCTCCATTTTTAACAGCACCGAGCTGTGAAGTTACTAAGCCCAGACCAAGCCACGGTACAGGTATTGCCACAGCGGCTGCATCTTAGAAACATCTTCAGCGCCTTCTGCTACCTGCAGTCCAAGACAAAACTTTGCTTGGAGGAATTCAGGAGTTCTAATTCCCATTCCAGTTGTGTCTGTGTCAATCCCCAATTTTGAAGTAAATATAGATATTTATTTAGCCCTCAAACTTCCTATGTTTCAGTTCCACACCCTCAGAACTCATTCCTTCTCCCCGCCTGTATCTGAGTGGGCATTTTAGGCTGGAAACTCTTAGTCTTGTCCAGAAAAATGCATGTATTTCTGGCAGGACATTACACTTTGTGGCACACTGCTGGTATGGTGGGCTGGCTGCATCTTTGAGAGGTTTGTCCCTGCTGTTGTCTGTGCTGGGTCTGAGTGTCCCTCAGCTGGGCTGTAACACATAGTCCTGTTTGTGCTTGTGTGTTTAGTAAGCATGTTGTTTCAACTGAAATGCCTCTGTCTGGAGCTGGCACTCTTGAAGCATCCCTCTCACCCTCTCTCATCTCAGTGGCAAACTGAGAAAGGTTTCCTTTAGTCAGCTGGGGGAGAGAGGGAGGATTTATGAATGAGAGAAACACATTCCTGATGCGGAATAGGCACATTCCCCATTTCCCCCTCCTACCCCCAGCTCAATAAAAGCACCATTTGTGTGGCAAATAGCCAAGGGTTTTATGAATACAGCTCTTACTTTCTCCAGCTGCTAGAAACGTTTCTGAAATATGAATTAAAATAAAAAGCCTTGCTAGACACTTTTAGCGCTCATAATTCTGCTATTTTTGGTCTGTGGTGTGGAGTTCTTGCATCAGAAATCTTGGTTTGAGAGGCTTGAGTGGCTGCTTTCAAATAGCATGGCATTGAAAAAAAGGTGAATCTCAGAGATGTATGACCTTAAATAATTTTTCACATTGTGAGGATCATCAGGAACTCGATGTGACTGTGTGGTTATTTCTTGGGTGACATGGTTTAGTGTGGTGTCCCTGCCCATGGCAGGGGGGTTGGAACTGGATGATTTGAGAGGTCCTTTCCAATCCTAACTCTTCTATGTGCCTAGGTTTGATGCTTCCCTGACTGTTGTGCCTGTGGAATGCTAGCTGTGATATTTTATATAGGCTTGCCCTTCCTTTAGAAGCCATTGGGCTGTGTTCTTGAGAAACTGGCGCATCTGGGATTAGGTATCTTCAATAAATCACTACGAGAGAAAGAAAAGATCAGGACTGTAATCCATGCATAGGAATCATAGCTTTTAAGAAAAGGATTTAGTTACATCTCAGGAGTGAGCTTTGGTAAGAGACCTAGCAAACCATGATAACATTAGGAAGATGGTTGAGCTGCGAGTATGCGGTTTGCAGAGCATGAGCAGGGAGAGGACATGCTCATGCAGAGATTTGTCAGTAAGGCAGGTGGGGGGAAGGGAGATGTGCTTAGAGGGTCACAGAGGAAAGGGAATGCTTTTTCCAGGGAGGATCGATTTGGACAGTTTGTAGTTGTCAGTGATTTTCTGCATTGGCCCTGTATTACCTGTGTGTTTGTGCAGGGGGTTTTGGATGCTTCCCTGCTAAGCAGGACTCATGCTTTGTTCAGAGTCACTCAGGAAGATTCTCTTGAGCAGCGAGCACAGGATGGTACCACCTGAGCAGTAGCTGCAATGGGGTATGGGGCATCTTTTCCCTTCTGTGTTTATAATCCATCCATTCTTCTTCCTATAAAGAACTTCACCTATCTCTCTGAACCAGAGTTGAGTAAATTGGGGGTTAGTAAGCAAAACAAGCAGGCTGCTTGGCTGGCCCTAGGTACCTAGATGTAGTGTGTGGTTAAAGAAAAGAAAATCCATTTCTGATAGATATAAATCATGCTGCTTCCCCCCCCTCTTCCAACTACAAACATCCTTTAGAGATAGCAGCCAGAATCATTTTGGATATCCACAGTCAGCAGTGACAGAGGGATTGCTTTCATGGAGGAAGGGGCTCACATGGTGCTTGGCCAGCACATGGGTACATCAGGGCTCTCCCAGTCATTTTGTGCATCTGTATTCAAGTGATGTGGCAACCAGCAGGGAAAGGAGAAAATCTGGATAAATGTCAAGTCTCACCCACCTGGATTTTAAAGGTGAATCAAGAAAATGTGGGGAGCGGGATGTCACATGAACATGTGACAAAAAACTAGCCAAAGGGCCTTTGCATCTGGATCTACACCCAGAAATTCGTATTTTTGCTGACTGGTAGGAAAAGGAGAGTATTCTCTCCCCATTGTGCACATCAATCCTAGTGGGTTCATCTTTAAGGATGAAAGGTTCAGTGTCTGTAATGATTATGCCACAGGGATGCTCGGGGGTAATTACATGACTGGCGTTTTTGTGCACCTGTGAGATGGAGACTTGTCTGAGGCTGCGGCAGCTTTGCTCATGTAGGTCACGAGGCTTAACAAGGGAGCAGTGGAAATGAGTGAACTGTTGCACTCATTTGGAGAGAGGACTTAATTATCCAGAGGCTTTGATGAGAAATAATTGCTAAAGGCTTTAATACAAGATGCCATTGTCAAAGTAGTTGCTGTCCCTTGGCTGCTCTGCAGGAACTTCCCTGTGCCCAGGCTTACCCTGGCATTGATGGAGCAAGCCCTGGAGTTACCTTGCTCCCATAGGAAGCTAAGACACCTTACATGGGCAGCAACTATCTGTCAGCCGAATTGGGGTAGCACTTTACAGTGCAGCTACCTGACTGTGTGTCAAAGCCCTTAAATCATGTGTGTAAACTCAGCTTACAGCACTTGTAAATGGTATCCATCTCCAGCCTGCGTGTCTTACTTAATGAATTAGGGCCTCATCGAAGGGATGTTACTCTTATTTTACTGATCAGAAAAGAACTCACAAATCACACATAGTAGAGGGTGCTTTCCCTTATTCCAAGGCTTCAGTTAACCTCTATACAATGCTTTCTTTAATAACTCAGCAGTGTATTGTGAAAATAAACCTAAATTTGACTGTCTATGTTAAAAACTGACAACCTCAAATCTGTTTTGTGAGCAATAACAATCTTTTGGCTACCTAGATTAGAGCCTTATACCACCCTAATCATGCCCACCAGATGCATGCAGCAGTATTACTGGATACCTAGGGTTATAATTTTTTGTTTAAGGCTGTATTGCATGTTACTGCATGAGTTTAATTTTACATCCTGATTGATATCATGGCTTTTATAAGCAGGGATTTCATTTTTCTTGTGTCCTGTTGCAAGTTTGGGCATTACTGTCGTTTTCCAGCTTCTTCCTACGCATGCTGAGAGCAGTTGGCTTTTTCCCATGGACTTTGGTGTATGCTGTATCAGGAATTTACTGATTAATTTGAGAAATGGTATATTGTAGTAATCCTGCAAATGTTTTCTGACCAACTCATGTGATAAGGTCATCATCTGACAGTAGCATTTTTGGCCTGGTTTTGTGTGCTATGTAAATGAAAGCGATTTTCACAGCTGGCCTTCCCATCAGTTTTTCCTGCTGCTTAAAGATTACATCTCCTAATCTGGTTTTATCATTTCAGTGCTTCAGCCATGCTGCTTTAAACCACTCTGCTCTGCTCAGGCCATGGAGAGCTTCCATCTGAGGATCCCCTTTCAGATGTGAGCCTTGGGGCTAGCACGACCGTGGGAGCCACACTTGCATCCTCTGCAGAAGTCTTCAGAGACCTTCTCTTGGATGAGAATGTTGTGTTTTTCACAACCCACTTAAGTTGAAATCGGAATGTTTTTTGCCAAGTTTGCTGGGCTGGGAGGGAAAATCTGCAATATGCAGATGCAGGTGGAAACACACGAGCTTCCCTGGAGAACCCTCCACTGGTGCATATCACCATGCAACCCACCGATTACAGTGACAAAACTTAATCCATAACAAAATGAGGTCTCGTGAAGTCTCTTACTGACATATCTGGACTGGGGTGTCTAACAAGTAGGAAACAACAGAAGATTTTGGGTCTTGTAAGTCAGCGTGTGGAAACAGAGCCCTGCTACGTTTCATGGCCATCTGACTCGCACATGTTCAGTGGAGGTGCTTTTGATTTAGCCGCTATCTCTGCATGGGGGAATAGTGGGAGATAAATCTGAAGGTTTTTCCAGACGAAAGGAACTTATCAAGTAATACTGAAAACAGACAGTGCAGAGCCAAACTTGGATTTGGCCCTTATTTTGAGCTGAGTAGAAAGAAACTGTGGCCAAGGGATCAGCTGGAAAGCCATTTAACCCTGTTTGAGATTGAGCAGCAGCTTTCCTGAGAAAGTCTGCTCTTGAATACAAGCATGAGAAAAATCAAGAGCATGATGATTTATACAGTGATTGACAGCATGTCATGCAGGACAACCTGCAAACTCACCTCCTGAAGGTTAAACCACGTGTGATCATGTACTCTGATGAATGCAGCTATAAAATATGAGAGGTTTAGAGGTTTTTTCCTCTCAACCTGCTGCCTCTGATCCATTTCACCTCTTCTGACATGTCTTCCGCTTCCCCTGCCTGTGTCTGAACTTCTGGCTTAGGCACTAACTCTGTTAGGGCAAATGAAAGTAGAGAGATTAGCTCAACAAATCTATGCATCCTAGTATTGAGGGCTGGTTTATTTGTTGAATTCCTCATTGTTTGTGCCATCTTGGTTCTCTGACCTCGAGCTCATGCTCTATGTTCCTTGAACTTGTGCACAGAAGGGAACAAAGCTGGTGACAGGACTTGAAAACAAGGTCTTTGAGGAGTGGCTAAGGAGTTAAGGCTTGTCTGATTTGGAGAAAAGGGGGCTGAGGGGGGTGACCTCAGTGGTCTCTATACCTTCCTTAGGAGGAGAAGTGGACAGAAAGTGCTGATCTTTTCTCCCTGCTATGCAGTGACAGGGCATGTGAGAACGGTTCAAAGCTGCACCAGGGGAGGTTTAGACTGGCCATTCAGAAGCACTGGAACAGGCTTCATAGAGAGGTGGTTAATGCCCTAAGTCTGGCAGTGTCTAAGAGGCATTTGGAGTGGCCTCCTGCTCTTGTCCACATCCTCAGTTCCTATGGGGAAGAGCTGGGACAATCCTGTCTGCTGCTGAGCATCTTTTGGGGAGGACAAGTGTGAGAAGTGTGGCCATAAATGCCTGTCAAAGATGTGCTGAGGACAAAACAGAAAGGAGTAAGGAGATGGTACTTTGAGGCTTTGATAAATCTTAACTGCTCAGAAGCTATCACCTTTTTTCTCTCTCTTTCTTTTTAATGCAAACACATGAGACAAACATAGCTTCATTGCTGAGCTAGTATGTCTTTATTGGTTATTTCACAGGATGTTTATGATGGCTTTTCAATTAATTAAGGAATTGTATTAATTTCATTTGTATTCTCATAAATGATGGTTGCTGCTTTTCCCCTTCTGAAGTGATCAGAGCTATGCAGGTGAGAAATGGTAAATGGGATTATTGGTTTATGGCTATTTTTACAATAGCCCCAACATACCTTAAATTGTGGAGGGATTCCCCTCCAGTGATTTAAGTGAGTTGATTTTGCTGTACTGTGGCTTAAAGGAAGAAATAGAAATGGGATCCACCTTGTGCTAAACTGTGTAGTGAAATGACTCTGGATGTCCAGATCTTTATACTAAACTGCATACGAAGTTACTCACTTCTTTTGTCTTGCAGAGTATCTGGGTAGGTTTTGAATTCCACCTCTCTTCAGCCTGTAGTAACCAGGCCTTTTATGTAGAGCATCCTGCATCACTGTGCAGGATTCTTTTGGTTCTCCATATTTTACTCTTCTTTTAGAGGCAATTTTTACTCTTAAGGCAGCCTTAGTGAAGAAAGCATGTGAGGGTTTTATTGTACTCATAGCTAAAAGTCCTGAGTCCTTGCTGCTTATTCTTCATCTGGAGTCCAATGCTAGCTTTCCTATTTTTATCAAGGATGAGGATGGTGACTGTTGGTTTGCAACAGAGCTGTTATGGGACTCCTGAGGGAAAAGCGTCCCATGAGAACAAACTTCAAATCCCATTCTACTCCAGCTGCAAAGCAGAAGTTTTTGGTTCGCCTTCCTTGATTTAAACAGTGAGCAGTGTCTATTAGGACAGCTTTACAAAATGAAAACCTTACCAAAACTGAAAGCATTGCATATGCTGTTTCCAGTGGCAAAAGTGAAACTCGTCACCTACTGCATGAATGGAAGACATTTCAGTATTAAAGATATGCAGACCTGTGGGACATGTACTTATGATTGCTTGATGTTCGCCAGTTATTTTTAACTGCGGTATCATGTGATTCAAATCTGTCTTTATAAAACGCAGAGTAGCTCAAAGAGAATGTTCCTAAAGTCTTGGTTCAGACAGCATTTTATCAACCTTCTGGAAACCAGCAAAAAATGAAGAAAAACTTAAGGATCTATCCTGGAGAAATTGGAGATAAACATCTGCTAGACTGCCTTTTACATACTGTAGAGAGTTTGTGTGCTTTTATAGCAGCCCTTGTCTTTGAATAGCGCCTAATGCCAAAGGGATTTGAGCCATCGCTTGGAATCCCTCAACATTCTTGCGCAGCAGTTTGTTAATAACAGCACATTGTTCCCTGTAGTGTAATGCTGTTGTTATCTCAAATATTTTGTGAAAGGTCCTTAATCTCATCTTATGATCATCCTCGTCTGCATTTCTAGTTATCGATGCTTTCAATGAGGAAATGTTGAAGTATAAAAGTAGATAGAGATCATTCAGCATCAAGAAGCCCTTTGCTTTTGGGGTTTTTCAACAGGATGGTTGTATTGATTTGTTAAACCGGAGCCTGTGTTTTACCAGCAGTACATACATCAAGTGGCACTGTGCACAACAAACACAGTTTCTAAATAAGAAAAGGGACCCTGTTTGGTGTGGTGCTTCTGCCTGCTGGTTGATGTGAGAGCACCAAAGAAGTGAGCCTTTTTGTGTAAATGGGGAATGATGGAGTAGGTCGGTAAGGAAAAGATTTGGCTCACTGCAAATTCTAGAGGACCTTGTTTTCTCCTGATTCACAGTGATTCATGAGCTGCCACATATCAGAGATGGATCCACCCTGGCTCTGACAAAAGGCGTGATG
Organism: Psilopsiagon aurifrons; assembly: GCA_025447955.1. NCBI lineage: Eukaryota > Metazoa > Chordata > Aves > Psittaciformes > Psittacidae > Psilopsiagon > Psilopsiagon aurifrons. The sequence goes on along the minus strand of JAOEHY010038926.1, from coordinate 9,538 downwards.
TAGAAAGGATCAGGAGGGGAAGCTGGACTGCAGCTCTAGGAGGGGATAGACAGTTGCACTGCTGTGTGGCAGCAGCAGCAAAGTGTTGTCTTGAGGGGAAAAAATCAAATTAACAAATAACTGAGGCTGTTGGCATGGGTTGGGTTGTTCATGCTTGCTCCAGCATGGCCCCAGGCAGCACCCAATGGAGAGAAAGCATCACTTAGGGGGTTGCAGGCTGCTTTAGGACCATGTTCAAAGAAGGAGCTAAATCTCATTGGTCCAGCTAGAACAAGCTTCAGCTCTTCTGTGCCCCAGGCTGGGGATTTCATCCATGCCCTGTAGAGTCTGCATTTACATTCAGATATAACTGGTCAGGCTGGCTCTGTCCTTTTTTCTGCCCAGCATGGCTGTGCAGACCCACTGCACAAAGTGCAATGAACAGCAAACCGTGATGGTTCTTTCTAGCAGATCTTGCTCCTATTTTATCATAAACCAACACCTAACAACATTAAGACAAGCTTTACTCTGCTGGGTCTAAACCAATTAAGTCCCGCTACCATTATGTTAAGCTTTGGCAGTTGTTCCAAGTGCAGTATCTTCTGTTCCTGATGTGTTGAATGCTATTGGGCAGCATTTTACCAGCTTCTAGCTAGGTATAAGCTTTGTTCTCCCTTAGATTGGGGACTATGAGAAAGATAAGGAAAGACTTTTTTCGTAGAACCTGTAGCAATAGGACAAGGGTTAATGCTTTTAAACTAAAAGAGGGGAGAACCAGCCTAGATAAAAGGAAATAAATTTTATGATGAAGGTGGTGAAACACTGGCACAGGTTGCTCAGAGATGTAGTAGATGCCCCATACCTCAAACATTCAAGGCAAAGGTAGACAGGGCTATCAGTAACCTGGTCTAGTTGAAGACTTCCCTGCTTGTTGCAGGGGCGTTGGACTAGATGACCTTCCAACCCAAGCTATTCTATGGTAGCTATGCATTTTGGACCCCAATTAACTTCTTTCTGTCCTGCAGAATAGCAGTGTTGAAATGGGGAAGGAAAAGGTACACATGGATCTATTTGTAGTATGTTGAAAAAAACAGGTAGAGTATAAATAGCATCTTTGATCAAACTTTGAGCTGAGTACTGCTCAGGAAACCTAACACAAACACCTCTCCTCTGGCTGGAATGATGCAGCAGTCCCTGCCTTGCGTCCTGCTGGCTGTTTGTCCATGCAGCACACTCTCCAGCTACTCTTTCTTGCCTCAGGCCAGGGCTAATTACAGTTATTGCACAGGCACCACCATCCAATGAGTTTTCTTAAATATGCAACAGGGATGGGCCTGATCTAAGATCAGTTGAGTAGGTATGTTCTTCCCACATTAAAGCCAATTAACTTTGGATGGGTATGAGTGAGAGCAAAATTTAGCCCAGTTTGCCTTCTCTCTGAATTGGTTCATGTTGGCTGAGATTGAGTTTCATGTCTTTCCTTGAGGCAGAGGCTCCAATATGTGTGAAGGCCAGGCTTACATGGAGTCACTAGAGCTTTGATCTCAAAATTACACCATTTGAAGCTGTAGATGAAAAAAGAGAATTAATAAAATGGTGAGCAAGCCTGCAAGTGAATCATTTTATCTTCTCCAAAACAGGCTCTGTTCCAATGCCACTGGAATGGGAACACAACTCCAGCAGGAGCCATGTGTTCAAAGAATCATAGAATAGTTTGGGTTGAAGGGGCCTTCAAAGCTCGTCTAGTCCAACCCCCCTGCAATGGTTAGGGACATCTTCAACTAGATCAGGTTGCCCAGAACCACTTTCAGCCTGGCCTTGAATATCTCCAGGTATGGTGCATCCACCACCTCTTTGGGCAACCTGTGCCAGTGTTTTACCACCCCCATTTGTAAAGAATGTTTTCCTCACATCCAGCTTGAATCTCACTTCTTTTAGTTTAAAACCACCACCCATCGTCTGACCACAACAGACCCTGCTGAAAAGTCTCCTCTCATTACCCCAGGGGTACTGGGATGCAATGCTCCTGACGGCTTTGTTGCAGCAAGATAAAGGACATGCTGCATCTGGGAGGGGGAAATGCTGGTGAAGGTAGAGGAGAGCAGGATTAGGTGTGGATGGGAGTGCAGCACAGCTCTTGGGCAGCAGTGGTGATGTGAAGCTGGAGCCAGAGCAGGAGGCATTGGAGGAGCAGGTCTGCACAGCTTCCACCTCTCTCCCTGAGATGGATGCATGTTGTAGAGCTGCTCCAGCATGGCACAGTGCCCAGGTAAATTCAGCTTGCTTTGCTCCGTAACACCACTCTGCAGCTCACAAACCAGACCTGACTTGCACCCTGCTAACTCCAAGCAGGAGCCGAGCAGCCTGAGCCTGGTGAATAGACGTGCCCTGAGGATATGTCTGCATTGCAGTGCAGAGGTAAGACCTGGGCTTGGTGTGGCAGACCTGAGCTGGCTCTTGGGAGCTATGGGGCTGTGATGCACTGGGGCTCATGGGGTGTGTGTCCCTGAACTCTGGGAAGGGGCTTTGGAGGAGGAGGGAGGTTTCTCAGTGAGTCTTATGGGGACTGAGGCTTAATGGTGGAAGGACCTTACAGAATCAAAATCATTTAGGTTGGAAAAGACCTTTAAGATCATCAAGTCTAACCATTCCCCAGCATTGCCAAGTCCACCACTAAGCCATGTCATGGACTGGCATGCTCTGTGCTCACCGATGGGGTAGTCATGTTATAAATATCATGTAGGAATATCCATCCCTGGCAGTGTTCAAGGCCAGGTTGGACAGAGCCTTGGGTAACATGGTCTAGCAGAAGGTGTCTCTGCCCATCGCAGGGGGGTTGGAATTAAATGATCTTATGGTCCTTTCCAAGCATAACTATTCCATGATTCTGTGACTATCAGCATGGGGAAGTGGACACAATGGTAGTGCTGGAGTTTGGGTAAAGTAGACTGCCATCTTCCTTGGGGTGCAGGAATCTCAGGGTTTGACTGAGGATTCTAGGCACTGGGACAAGCATCAATCCTTCAATCAGTTTCTTCATCTCCTGGAAACCAAAACCCCCTCTGCAGGATGTAAGAGGAGACAAGGGGTGCAGCATTTGCTGGGCGCCCAGCTGTGGGGCAGGGGTGCATGGGCATGTGTGATGGGCTAATTCAAGCACCTGTGGCTGCAGGTTGTGCTGATCTCCATATGCATGAGGACATACACCAATAAGAGAATAAAAATAGTAGAAACAGGTAAAACAAGCTTCTGGTGAGAATAATACAAAGAAGGATGAAAGAAGTTGTAACGCATATGAAATTTTAGGTTTATTCTTTTCCTTAATGCATTTCTAGTGTTCTGATTACAAGTTGTCCTTCTGAAGTGCCAGGCTATTTTCTACCTGTTTTCCCTCTACCCCCTGCCCTGCATCTCATATAATCCATGAAGAAAGTTCTTATGTTTGAATTCACTATGTTGGTTCATGAAAATCTGCCCAAGGTTTGCCTCAAAAGCAGGAGGACAGTGCTGCATGGGATCTATGCTGCCTGTGGAAGAAGTGGCTGTATCCATATGAGCCATTCTGGTTCACTTTACAGTCAAATGAGGAGAAATAGGCCTTCCCACCCTATGGCAGCCCTCTCTTATACATCTGATAGACTGGCATCTTGAGGAAATATTTTCTTTCAGTGGACTGGAAACAGATTTTAGATGGCTCCAGCAGATGTTATCCCCTAAAGGAGTTCCACCTCCTGAGTCTGTGTTGCCATGTGGTTGCTGATTCCTGGCATTACACCATATTACACAGACACACAAACAGGTAGAGAAAGAAATGGTTAGAATAAGCTTATCAGCCTAAATGACTGTTGATTCTCAGTGAGATCTTGGCCCACACCAGACTTTATTTCCCAGGAGCTTAAAGCCAGAAGGGTGGCTGCAGCCCCTGCCTGGAAGAAGAGCAGAAATGATCTCTCCCCCAGCACCTGCAAGGCTCCTCTGCTCTCAGCGCTGAGCACTAGATGGCATCCAAGGGGGGAATTTGGGCTCCCGAATGCAGTTCTGAGCTCTGAAATTGTAATTGTGGTTGGGTCAAAAAAATGAGAATCCATCCTGATGGAGGACAGAAACAAAGGGCCAAGGAGTGGACTTATTCCAGCTCCTGTTGCCATCCTGTTGGAATACATCTCACTCCAAGGCATCTTTCTGCTGGTGTATAATGAGGAGGGGGAATGTTCAGCATCTCTCCCTGTCCGATGTCTGCCATCCTGAGATGGAGCATTCAATTCCATGTCCACGCAGGATTAGACCACCATCTTGGGTATCAGAATACTTCCTTTTATCATCTCTTAAATAAGCAGCAGCCATGAACAAGTTCCTCGGGAGAGGCAGCTGTGCTTGGCCCCATGGATCAGCCCTGGATCAACACCCAAGCTGGGGCTCCAAGGCACTGATGTGTACGATGCAGACAAGCACGCAAAGGTGTGAGGAGCCAGACGAGATGCCAAAATGAGTAAGTGGCTGTGGGTGGCTGCCTGGGGGTGCAGGAGCCATGGGAGGGACAGGGCACTCCCTCCCTGCCCTGTTGCATGCTGCAGGTGACCTTGAGTTTAACAACTTAATGAGCACTGTGCAATTACCAGCATCATTTCCATGTGCCCTGTCTCTGGTTAGGAAGATGCAAAGTTACAGGTCCTTGATGATGCTGGAAGTGATTTTATGGCCATCTCTTCTGAGCCTTTTCACTCTTTCTGTAGATGAACAAAGGGGTCTCAGGGATGCAGCATCCCATCTGGCACTGCATGGGATACGCACAGAACCCCTCTGCCCTGCCTGTGCAGGCAGCGCCAGGCAGACCGCAGCAGCAGGAGCTGCCCTGACCTTATCAGAGAGCAAACATCTGCAGCACCCCGCCTTGCCTCCCCCACAGCTCTGTGAGGGAGAAAGGATGGGAGCAGGAACTTGATTTCCCCATTTGCTTAATCGCAGGCATTCACTCCTGGGTGTAAATTTGTCTTGAGATTTGCGTGACAGGCGGGGAAGGAGCTGTTGGGGTTTCACTGTTGCTTCACTGTCTGGAGGTCCAGCACCAAAAGGGGCTGGGTGTCGTCACCACCCATTTCAGTCTAAAACATATTTATGCTCATGATTTTTCTGTGTGTGTTTTATTCTGGTGTGAATACAGCCCCAGGCAGGGATGCAGGAGAGTTTTATCAAGGTTCAGTTGGAATTTGGATTAGTTCTCTTCCCAAAAGTATAAGTACCTACAAGAAATAGCTTCAACCCAAGCCCTGGGTAGCTCAGAGTTACTACAGACTGCTGTTTGTATGCTTATTCCTTCTACCTGCAATTATGGGGAAACTGCCATCATGTAAGCAGTGGGCTGTACGAATAACTTTATTATTTGTTATTATTAGACCTAGATGTGTGTTTTTCTTGTGATCATATCTACACAAGAAGGCACAATAATAATAGCCTTTTGGATTGGCCGTGTTTAATTTCTATGGACTGTGAAACTTTTGAAGCGAGGTGCTGTTTGTTGCTTTCTTTTCAATTCAATTGTATGAAGCAGTAGCAGCAGAGAAACCTCTGCAGTGTCCACACTGAGTTCTTGTAAGGGTAGGTAGTCATGTTGTACTCACTGTCCTTGGCTGCCATAGTCAGCAAAGGGGTCTCTTGTTATAGCCCAGTGCTAAGCTATTTTAGGAATCAAGATTCCCCTTTAATGGAATTATATTTCACGTGAGTTCAAGTGCTGTGCTTATTTGTTCTTTTCTTCTGGTTTAGTCTGTTCTACCTCTTGCCTTCAGGTGGGGAGAGTAATACAGAAAGCAACAGCTTCTCAACTTGTGACAGCAAGGCGCTGTCTGAGCGTGGAAAATGTGACCAAGAATGGGTCAAGAAATAGGAAAAGATCATATTTTCTCTTTGAGGACTATTACCAGGAGCTTTTCATCAAAATCCAGTAGGAAAGACTAAAACCAGGGCTGGATTCCTTAATTCACATCGTGACATACTCTGTAAAGAAGAGGAAAACAAAATCAAATTGAAACGGTGCTTTCTCAGTCTTGTGTGATTTGGTCTTTTGGTGTTGGGTTTGTTACCCACTGTAAGGTGATTTTAGGGGTATTTTGCTTCACTTTCTGAGGAGCTTGTGGTAGGAGGCCTCGCTAAATGCAAGAGGGCTGTAGGTGTAGGTGTATGACTGGAGAAAGGCGGGCAGCCAAGGACAGATAAAATGAGAACTCAAAATGCATCTCTTTGGGGAGTCCTTTTCTTTTTGAGTCTCAGCATTTCAAAACAGTCTCAGGGTTTGGAAACAGAAGGATTTTGACATTTTGTGTTTGGTGTTGGCAGCGCTGGATAAAGGAGATAAAGGGGCCCATGACTGAGCACACGAGTTATTTGTGATCTGTTGTGCAACAACTGTCAGTGAACCTGTGTCTTTGTGTGTCTAAAGTGTATTTCCTGACATTTACTGGCAATTTTAAAGGGATTTACTCTTTGCTATTTCATAATCCTTGGTTCAGAGCAAATTTGCAGATTCTGAAGATCAGAAGAGGCCATTAATGCTGTAGTCTGAGTCTCTGTATAGCTCAAGCCACCTGACTTCATCCTGTCCTGTACTGAGCCTAATACTTTGTGTTCAGCTACCACATGTCTCCCGTAAAGGTGCAATATGAAGGTAGAAAGATCAGCCACTCATCCAATGGTTTTTTCCAAGATCGGATCATTATCCCCATTTAAAATATAATGGGTAATGTACTTCTCATTTTTCTTTGTCTGCCTTTGGCTAGGAGTACAATTTATGTCCAAACATCCATACAAAGGCAAATCTTTCTTTAGCTCTTTCAAAATAAAGCAAAAGATAAGCTACATATATATTGTATTATATCTGTGTGGCTTTACAAAGAAAATAGCAGCTTTCTAGTAGTTTGATGCTGTGGTCTGCCCGGCAGCTTGTGTGCCTTTATGAAGTCATTTAAGCTGTATTAAGGTCAATATCATAACTTGAACATCATTTGTTTTAGTGCCTTTCTTTATAGACATTTCTTCAGCCTTTTGAAATCCAATGTCCCAAGCAAAATTAAACTGGCACAGAAAAGTAAGCAGGAAGGGAGGGCTGTGCACTTAAGTGGGGGAGGAAAGGCAACTAACTGGAAATGTGTGTGACAAATGGGAGTAGGCCTGGCTCAATCCCTCCTGGCTATTAAAAGGCTATATTGCAAGATAATTTGGGAAAATATTGCAGCTAGAGAGAGGGTGTGAACCAAATGGTTCATACCAAGTCAGTAATGTGAGTGCTGCAGTTTTGTAATGTGCTGCTAACCCAAACTCTTGAGTTTTTGGGCCTGGCTCTTATCACAGGATCAAACAGCCTATGTGAAAGTATTCAGAATACAAACGGGCGAGAAAATCCTTTTCAGAGCTATAAAACCATCTTCTGTTGTATGGGGCTTGATCATTTTTGGCAAGACTTCCAAAGGAAACAGTGTCGAGACCCTCTCGATGAATAGCAACATTAATATATTAGGCATGTATTATGTAAATCCATACTTCAGTGGAGTGCTAGATAAGATAAATGAGAGCAAAGAGCAGGCTTTGAAGGCTGTTGTTGAGATTTTGTGTGTGTACTGTGCCCATTGAAGGCTCAGAACTCACAGCCCACGGGGACAGGGAGGTCTTGCAGCCCTCTCCTGCTCCTGGGTAGCTTAACCTTGCTCAGGCTACAGCACTGCAGCCTTATCCCTAAAGAACCTCATTTCTCCCCTTTCCCATGCAGTTTTTGTGCATATAGAAGAATGTTCCTCAATGGAAACCCAGGTTATGTGTCCCCTTTATGCTCCCCTGGATACTGCATGGCAAGGCAGGGTTAAAGCACATGTGGCTGGCATTACAGTAAACCCAATTTGTGTGCTGAAGCAAATATTTGGGGAGGGTCCAGCTTGGCTTTTGCAAACACATTTAAGTACTTCAGAATCACTGACAATGAATTATCAAGATAGAGACTTGGGAGCAAATAAGCCCAGGGACTTGTGCATTGTATACAAATACATGGCCTGACCCTCACAACTCTCATGAGGTGGTGGCAAGGGGGATTTTGGAGCTATTCTTCCCTTCTTCCCTGGCGGATCTCCATTTTCATGTCATAAAGTTGAGCAAGACACAATTAATAGAGGAACCCCCACACCTGGGGTCCTGCCTCACTTTTTCCTTGCACTGCTTCGTCTCTTGATGAGCCTCACTGCTGCTCCATATATATTTTGATTAAGATGTCTTTGGAAAGCCTCTCCCTGCATCCCCACTTATGTGCCCTGGTCCCTCAGGTACCAACCCATCAGAGCAGCATCTTGGCTCACATTCAGCAGGCACAAGTCGACGCATGCTGCCTTCAAGGCTGCTCCTTGTCTCAGCATCACCTTCCCTGCTGCCCCTTGTTGCTGGTAGCCAGCCACACACCTGCCCCATCAGCGCCCGTGTTCGTTGTCAGAGCCTTGACACTTTGAAAGTGATGCCAAAAGGTATTGGTTGGCCCATAAAAAGTTTGGTCTAGGCACAGAAAAAGATTAATATTCTTTTTACTTTCACTTTTCATTTGGATACTGAACATTTCCAGCCAAGCTATTGAGATAGTTTGCAACCAGAAATCAATCCAGGCTGAAAAATGTAGGTCTACCTGTTTACATTATAAACCACAAATGTTTGTATCCTGCAACAAATATCTGGGAAGTGTCCAGACCAGACATTACAAATGTGTTAACTACTCTGAGTTAACCGGTAATCAACTGGGGGTTAAAAACTCGAGTGTGGACCTTTCCTCCGAGACTGCCGTTTATAACGGGGCTTTCATTTAGATGCTGACCTAGAAGCGTAATTAAAGCATGGCACATTCTTGACTTTCAAACAAACTTCTGGGAGCTCGCCAGCACGGAGCACAGACCTAGGTTTTACCAGGTTTGAAAGGAGCAGCGATGTACCACCTCTTTCATTAACTGTTGTTGATGGTGAAAATGCCTGCCTGGTAGAAATTAGGAATTATACAGACAGCCCTTTAAGGTTCTGCTAATAAACACATGAAAGGATTTGAGGGAACTCTATGAAAATACTGCTCTATTGAAATCCTTTTAATGCCACCAATTGAGGAAAAGGTAACTGCAATTTCTAATAATTAACACGCGTCTTTTTTAATTAAGACCTTGCTATTCATTTCTGCAGTCCGAGTTTGCTCCGATTCCTCCATCAATACTCGGCTGTATCACCAGGCAGTGGCGAACCGGAGCCATGACCTGCTGGAGCTGCTTTGATGGGGCTGAAGGGTTTGGGTTTTTCCAAGCAAATGCTAAGGAAGGGCAGTAGATGGTGCTGTTATTCTCTTTTTTGAGGACACAGACGGCAGCCTGAAGACAAGAGACACAACTAGGACTATGCACAAGGTGTTACCAGTCCCCAGCGCCCCCAAATCATAAATCAGGCTCCTTCTAATTGTGAGATTTGGCCTTCAAATTGAATGAAAAGGCCTCCTTTTTCTGCAGCTTGTGTGGTTTGGTCTTTCAGCTGAGAGTTGGAGGTCACGTTTTCATGT
>JAOEHY010038925.1:0-67788 GCA_025447955.1 Psilopsiagon aurifrons | reverse complement strand
GTGGCAAATGCACTTCTATTTTCAAAAGAGAATTTAATGCAAGGCAAATATTAGGCCTGATTGCCTAGAGAAATTAAACCTATGTGATTTGTGAGGCTTCCTCAAGTCTTTAGCTATTGTTCTCTTCCAGTATATTTATCTAAATGGTTCAAAGGAGACATTAAAATTTATAGTCATATTGACAATGTGCATCAAAATTTTCAAGAAAAAAAGCTTATAAAATTGCAGTTCTCAGAGCAGGCTAAGTTAATAGGTGCAAAATGCTATTTAATCAGAAGCAGAGATGAGCGTATTTACAGTAGATTTGCCTGAAATAGGAGACAGAGAAGTCTGGGCAGGAAGGAAGAAGATCACTTGGCAAGGGAAAGCATAAACAATTTCTATTTTATTTTTTTGTCTCCAACCTTGGACAAAAATCCTACCCTGAATAGTTTGGACATTACCACACACATACACTCCCCTCCTCTGCCTTGTTACATGCTTCCTAAGGGATACTTGACAAATGCCTATAAAATCAACAGAAAATCCAAATCTAACATCTTCTCACTGTGAGCCCACACAGCCTGCTGCCGATCAAGCAGACCATTTGGCAAGCACCAGATCTGCAGGAGAGCAGCTGCTCCAGCCACTCTCTTCCAGTAACATCAGAGATATGAGGACTTGGGGAAAAATTAACCAAGTGATCAAAAATGGAATAAAGGATGTTAAGCAGTTTTTTCCTCCCTGTAAACATCAAATCAGCCTCCATGCCCAACTGACTCTGATATTGCTCTGAAACTGGAAATATTGACAACTCAGGCTAGTAGAATAGACAATCTAAAATAGCCCCAGCCACCACAAGAACTTCCGGTCTAAGCTACAGAGGGAAGAGGACTGCAAAGCACGTAACAGTGTGTGGGCACCAAGAGCACAGTGTTTACTGCTCAGCCTCTATAGCTTAGGCTCTTTATACCCCAAAATGCAAGGGTCCCCCTGTCCTGGAATTCATATAACTTGGAAAGAGCACACAGTGGATGAGAACACCTTTGTGAAGAGACTGAGATGCCACACTGCTTTTAATTCACACACACACAAGAAACATACTTATTTAGACAAAATAATAACAAAACTGGAGTACATTGGCCTATTTCTTTACCACTATAAAGTGTCCCTTAGATTGAGATCGTGTCCTCTACACTAGTTCAAGGTTCTTCCTGGGCAATTCATTATTTAATTGGAAACATTAAATATTCGCAGTTCCCCTCTTTGACCTTGACTGGTCTCTTACCTAAATTATGGTGACTCTATGGGCCTTGTATGGCTTGCTTTGACCAGATGGGAGCTCCGCTTTCCCTCTAGAAACATCCTGTTTCTCCAATCTCTGCTAGTACAGAGCCCAACTAACCCATTATTACAACACTGCCTTTCCTGCAACAGCTCACATCCACGACTGAAAGACAAACTCTTGCCTTAACCATGAAAGATACGTGCCAGCCTTTCAGCAGAGGTGAATATGCTTTCACAGGGATGTTTCAAAACAATACCTCAATTTTGTACTCTATAATTTCAATCAGGATTCACTGTCTGCCTACTCGAGAGTGCTATTACCCAGAGCATCACACTGTGCATTACAGAAAGCATCCCACTACTCCATATATCACTTGAACCATGTTATACATTGCAAGCATGAATGTTTGTACAGGGATCAAGGCAGTACTCACTGCATAAATACTTGTCACACCCTCCTCTGCATAGGGAACCTAATGCAAACCATCAGTGCCTCAAAATTCAAGGAAACCCCATGCTCACAGTTAAACGCATTTACACAACTTGACTGATATGAGCACAAGTCCCATGATGTTTCAAGCCTCATCTACTAATTGATTTAATAAAAGTCACAGCCTAGAAAGTTCTTCCGAAACATCATCGAAAAACTTACAAGAATCTTCTGTGAATCTGCACATATACATGGAGCTGTTTACAGCCTCTTCATCTGGTTTACTCCCTCTACTACTAACATCCTTACTCCAAAATTAAATCAGTCATATCAAACATAATGCTGGTTTTCCCCCATTTCTCTATTAATGTCTTTTGATGGCCTTTTTATATTCCCTTCTCTTTAGCTTGGCCTTTTTTGGCTATTTCTGTAAAAGCTTCAACTCTCAATCTCCAGAGCAATGACTTTCCCCTGAGCTTGCTTTGTATCCAGTTTTGATTTTCTACTCCCATAGTAGCGCTCACTCTTCACATATTTGTTTACAGAACAAAAGCCACCAGTCTTTAAAAGCACTAAGGAGTAGAAAACACCCCTTTTAGGTAATTTTATTCAGCTGTGCCAATAACAACAGCTATCTGTACTCAATTCTACTGTGATGTGCAATTACTTTCTTGGAGTAAAAAGAAGTGAGACAGAACAAAGACATGCTTAAAATGTTACCTTCAGAAGATGACGGGGAAACATACAGAACAACTCAATTATGTTTTCAGACCTACGTGGCATATAGTACTGATGAAGTACAGACACTTTAGCAATTTTCTTTCCAATCACCCAAATTTGTACTAAAATGGGTTGGCAACATTCGTTACACTAAGGAGAACTATAAACACTGCCAACGAAGGCATATAGAGATCACAAAACCTGTTTATCTCTAAATCTGTGTTACTTTGTGCTACAGAGAAAAGAAATGCAACTCTTTCCCAACAAAACCATCAATTTTTGAATGAAACACAAGGCAAAGGTAACTTACGGACAGTAACGGGATGGCAACTTTTCCAAGAAAATCAGGGGGTTTATCTCCATCTTCATCAAACACTGTCACTTCCAGAACATCATGAATATCTTTAACCGGGCTGGAACAAAAAGTGCAGATACATAATAATTATTCAATACACATGCACATGGTCTCCTCCACAAAGATCAGAGGAGACTGTTTTACTAATTAATTTTGCATTACCTTGGAGTATAAAACTAGCATTTAATTAAATTCCCCCAAAAATGAATCAAATGGTGAGTATTCCCCAAGCTTTTCCCTCATGTTTCAGTCCCATAACTAGGTAAAGAAAGTAACTACCAAATGGTGGTCACAAATAGTGACATCTCTTGTGCACTGGTGATGCCAACAGTGTAAAACCCAGCTCTCCCACAGAGAAAGCTGGTGACTGGGAGATGTCAAGGGCTGAATTCAAAACCAGACTTTAGGACACTAAAGAAATAATACAGAAAACAAAACTTATGTAACTTCATTTGACTTAATACAGCTGTTCTGCCCCAAATGAAGGTTGTTTCAGAGCTCCCAGAAACTATGCTGCAACATGGTGGAGTTGCTCCCAGTTGTCTCTCCAGCTAGAAGCTGTAGCATGTTCAGTGATACGAACTGGTGTCAGCCAAGCCATCATGAAACACACTGTTTTCAAGACATTGTAACTTTAAAACACCGAAACCTGCCACTTCTGCCATCATACTTCCACATTCCACTCCAAGACATTATCATTTTCCATGATGTAGCTACCAGTGGTATAAAATATTAAAACCCCACAGTGACACACACAGATAAGTGTGTTTCAGAAAATCTGCATACGATGTGAAGGGCTTCCTGGTGGTACTGAATGTGCCAGCTGAAACAGATTCATCCAGTCAAACCAACCCACTCTTCTAACAAGAGAAACTGACATCAGTAGCTTTTAAGGTGCTCAACTGAAAACATTTTAAATGGCAGAAATCTAAGGAAAGATGTGGGAGCTGGACTGGCTCTGCAGATTTGATGCTTGGACTAACCACACAACAGCAATAGGAAAGACAGAGAATAACCTGGAGCTGACATTTCTGAGACCCACAGGAAGCAGAGACACAAACATTCTTTTAAAATAATTTTGGATTCTTATTAGATTTATTTTCTTGGCTGAACATCCAAGAAGACTCATCTGCTGGCACAATCTCAGAGTAAACAGTGATGAGTGGAAGCTTCTTGAGAACAGTAAAGTAACAGAAAGGTCTCCAAGAGGCTTGCATTCAGCTGCACCCATGAATTAAACAGAAATCCATCAAGGTACTTCTATCAAAGAGATCAGTCACTTTTTATTGTGTTCTCATCCAGCCCAGTATTTGTCAATGTTGCTTTTGCAAGAAGCCCGTCATTCTTAAACTGTTCTTCCAGTGGACAGGTACAAGTATCATAAATGCTCCTGTGCCAGCTCTCACAGTTGTCTTCATTGCCACAGACTACTACAGTCTTAGAGACATTTCTCTCACTCAGTTATTCACAAGGATCTTTGTCAGCACGTAACAAGATTTTAGAAAAATTTGCTGTCAAAAACAACGCCTTATCACCTTTTTTAAAGTAACAATAATAAAAGAGAATAGTGGGATTTCCATAAATATATAAGCTTCTAATTTGACTCATTTAAAATCAGAAGATATACCATGAATAACATGAGCTCTATTTTTCTGCTTCCTTACAAATTAAGGAACAATTCTACTACGGTTCAATGAAACATATTCTATTTTAAATTCTGGAAAATGTACACATGAGTAGCTGGTCTCTACTTCTGCCGTATTATCTCTTGGATCCAGCTGTGACTCCATTATGTCTAGTCATGATTCTTCCTATAAATATCACAGTAATTTTTCTTTTAATGACTTCTATTAATAAACCCCATGCAAGAACTAGTAAGAAGCAAAAGGCTTTAACTGAGTTATAGTTGATATTTCTCCAACATCATCTCTATGAAAAAATGGCATATCTTAAACTTGACCTTTGTATTTTCTCAAAGTCAATAGCTTTCATAGTTAAGCTGCTGTGTGGTGTTGCAGCTTGTTTTCAAAAGCAATCCACTTACAATGTGAAAACTTTGTTCCACTCTGGATTGAGGTTCTTGTAAACAGTGTGTGTTTGAAGCATGTCATTTCCCAGCTCTAATACACAGAAAGGATCACTTTTACCTAGGGAGAGAACAGATAGGAAAAAAAAATGAGAAAGGAAAAAATATAAATGGACCAGTTATGGTATTTAGTATTCACACTCTTGCTTTGCAGGAAGGCTGAGGAAGTGATTGGCCAAACAAAATTAGATCCATTAAGACAGCTGTAAATTGCCTCACCCTGTTAGAATGACTTGCTAAATAAACAGTATCCTGATGCATCCACAGTACTAGAAACTCTCAGCACTTACCTTACAACTCATTCAGGTGACTTCATTCTTAATACCTGAAATCTGAGACTTACAGTGAATCATCTCTTAGTCTTTATAGTTTGAAAAATCTGCTCACGTTGACAATTACTCTGATGATATTACAAAAGCAGTACCATTGTCCTGAGCCATCTAAGTGCCACTGCTGCAGTTACAGCTCTCTATTCTACCCTCTGCTTAGAGTCTGTGGTCATCTTCATATGATTACAGAATTAAGTACCCACACCATGAGAAGAAAAGCATAATACCGTCTGTATCAGCAGAATTTCTTCAAGGAGTTCAAAGTGAGCAAGGCCTTGAAGCTATGAAGACTCTACACAATGCCACAGTTTAAACAAAACCCAGCATCAACTGAAGAACACATGCACAAACCAGGTAAAGCAAACAAAGCAAACCCCCAAAAAAACAAAAAGGTTCCAACTTTCCCTCAAAACAAGGATGTTGCCATAGAAACCATTATGGCAAAGACACATTTACTAATTTTTATTTTTGATAACTCATATCACATGAATTTCTAGTTTTCACAACTTACTGCAGATCAGCAGTTTCCATCATGAGTACCCTTTATCAGCATGTCTGACTCAGTATCTGATTTAATCTCATCTTCAGTGTTCATGTATAACTCAGACACAGGCACTCCAGCCTGACTTGTATGTAGGCAACTAAATATGTCAGCAAGGCAGGGATTTAGATAGCAGACAAACAAAATATTTAAGAAAAAGCTGTCTTTTATTTAATCCTTATTTTTGGTATTATTAATACAGAGCTCTTAAGGTTATTACTGAGAAGTTTATAAACTAAGCGGGAATCTTTTCAGTATATAAACAGTGGGGTATTAACTAGTCAATACTGGTAAAGTTTAAAGACTATGTGTATTACCAGAATCTATTTGTCTTCTCCTTTTCAGCTTACGTGCCTTGTCCCTGATAAGTGTGGAAAATGCATACAGCCTTTCAGAGAAACTGCTTGAAATGCAAGCTGGTATATGCCAAAACCAATCCCACTGTATAATTTGGTACTCTGAATGCTATTTTTTGGTCAGTGAGCAAATGCAGTGTTTGAGAAGAACTCTCATGCGTACACAGAAAACATCCAACAAAGCAGAAAAAGTCATTTTCCCGTCAACAAAACTATTATCTAGGAATACAAAAGTA
Organism: Psilopsiagon aurifrons; assembly: GCA_025447955.1. Lineage (NCBI taxonomy): Eukaryota > Metazoa > Chordata > Aves > Psittaciformes > Psittacidae > Psilopsiagon > Psilopsiagon aurifrons. Next base: position 61,469 of record JAOEHY010038925.1, on the reverse strand, counting down.
TAGAAGGCTCAAACTGAGCTAGCTGTGGCTGAGGAGCTTCTACATATTTGATACACCTGTGTGGAAACTAGCCTAAAATTTATGTTAAATGGTAAAACACGGATTTTCAAAACACTCTTCAAAACCAAAGCAGATACTATATTGCTTTCTGATAGCTATTATTATAGTAGAATACAAAATTGAAATTAAAATCTATTATTAAAAACTATAATGCCAACAAAATAATAATGACAACTGAAATCTCAATTGCATCAAAATCCAATCTTTATTATGAGAATAAGGTGGCATTACACTTCTGGTCAGATGACTGGTCTGCAGACGTTCACCCACACAAGACTCACGACTGTCATGGGATAGGACAGGGAGGGAAAACTACCTGCTCATACTGCTCCTCTGTTAACCCCTGGAAATCTTTGTAGCTCTTAGTGTCTCTATGATATTCCCTTCATCAGATTTTTAGCCAGACTTTGAATTTACTTTTATCAATAACAATAAATCTGAGCAGTCTCCCTGGCAATGCAGGAAATATGGCACTGCTCTACGAGGGCTCTATTATGGAAGCCCATAATTGCTGCACTAATCATTTATGAATGGCTAGGAACAGATAATTAATCTTTATGTCTCTCATTTCATGATCAGAAATTATGCTATTTTTACCTAAAATGGCTGCATCCTTTTGCAATTTGGTGGGTCTATTACAGCATAATACTAGGATATTTTCAGCACTGCCATTGAAAAACAATTTGTCATTTGCTTCATGAATCAGTCTCAAAGCCTGGGTTATTTTGAATATAATGACAGACAGAGTAACCTTTTACTTAAGCAGAATTTCATTCTGTGCTATGCGCAAGGAATGTGTGTCACATACTCTGTATGAAAAGTCTTTGAATTGCAGAATCAAGAACCTGCGTGTCTCTTCCAATTTCATTATCCACCCACATGTTCCTGTTTAAGTATTGAGGGAAAGGGGGCCAAATCCATCACTGATGCAACTGCACTAACATCAGTGAAGTTTTCCAAAGGATAACCTTCCAGGCTCAGCTCTTTCCCTGGACACTGCCTGTATTAAAACCTTATGTGCTTCTAGATAGCCCTAGCCTTGCCATTTGCCAAAGGTTCTGCTTTGCTGTGGTACCCTTATTAAATCTGTTAGTAAGCTGCAGTTATTATCCGAATTCCATATAAATGTACACATTATATCAATTTAGCAATGGATTTCCACACAAGATACCATTCATATTGGCAGGGGTTTGTGTTTGTTTTCCAATTAAGTTCTTCAGTTTTCCAAAGTACTGCTTTCCGCAGTAATCTTTTTTCACAATGCAGGGTTAAGCAGTAGACTGAAAATGAAGATAATGATTCATCTTGGGCTTTCTCCTCTTGTCCTTCTTTTACAAATAATGTTCTCTTATATTATGTTGTCTTCACAAAGACTGGGGTATGGGGCAAGAGTGTTTTTAATCTAGCATTTGGAAAAAGGGAAACATAACCTTAGGGCAACCCCAAGCACAGACACAGACTGGGTGGATGCCCCACCCTTAAGAAGTGTTCAAGGACAGGTTGGACAGGACTTTGAGCAAAGTAGTCCAGTGGAAATGGTATGGTGGTTGGAACTGGGAGAATTTTAAGGTCTCTTCCAACCCAAACCATTCTATGATTCTATGATCTTTCATGCCTTTATCAACAAGTTATCTTTAAAAATTACTATGTCAGCAAATATACAACATACAATGCTGCTGCAAGACACAGAATGAAAAGATCTCCACACTCCTGGAATATATGGTAGTAAGAATATCCGTGCAGTTGTTACAAAGAAGTATCCATTTGCTACTCCTTCTATGGAAAAAGAATATAAAGTTGTATTTTTAAAGCTGCTGTCAGGACCAAACACCAATTTCAGGCACAGTTCATTGAAAAAACTACCCTGTTCTTGGAATAAGAGCTAGCTCCAGAAAGATCATCCCAAACGGAAGCCTCAAACGAGCTGCAAGAGAAATCTCACTCACATCGCCATCAGCGGCAAGCTTTCTTTTTCAGGTGACAGCCTGCAGCACCACCCTAACCCACACACTTAACACTGTGTCAGACACCCCCAAAATCTTTCAGTCTTGCTCACAAACTCATAAGGAACCTGACACAAGATGAAGCAGCTGCTCTGCAGACACCATCACTTTATATCAATTCTTATTTTACATATTCCTGCCGGAAAATACAACAGCACACCATGCTAAGTGTTACCAGTCGCATCAGTCACATCTAAAGAGGAAATCCACTGGACCTTCCCACATACTTTTGGGAGCAAAAAGCATTTTGTATCTCATTTCCCCAAGGCAGGTTTCACCACTGAAGAAATGATGGGAAAACTTTTCTTTTGATCAGTTAACAGTACTGCACATTCTAAGTAGCACTCACAATATATTTTAGCAACATATGCTTCAAAATAAAAATAAAATACCTGCAAAATCTGCTGCCAACAGATCCACCGCCTTTAAAACTTTGACTTGTAAGAAGCCAATGTCCTTGATGTCCCAAAAGGAATTCTTTATACACTGCAAAGAGGAAAGCATAAAGATTTATTTCTTTATAAGTCAGTAAGAAAAAGATTATTAAAATACTAAATGACTTACATTTTTATATCCATTACTATTTCTGCAGTGTTTCAGTTTAGCAGCTGATACACCTATAAATACATGTCCACTATCCCAGTCTCACTGCATCATGACTGAGGTTCACAACATCACATGCTACCTGCTCTTAACAAAATACTCTATTCACATAAGTTGCATGCTAAGCTTATGGTGGAGATTGTAAGGAGTCCTACATGTTTACGCAAGTATCATCTGCCAAATAAATTGGGAAATGGGACATAGGTAGACCTGGGGAAGCAGTGTGGGTCAGGAAGGCAGCACCCTCCCTCCATCAGGAGGGAGGCATCTTTCCTCAAAACCTTTAACTTACTTGGTTCAAAGACATCATGCCTCAGTCTTGCAACCCATTTCAGAGAGATAAACTTAATCCTTTCTTAGCCAGCTTTTGAGGCATAGAAGCCATTATACAGCTTTGTCTTGCAACAGATGAAGTTCCAGGACATATCCTCCCCAAAGGAGGAAAGCAAGCTAAGCTTGCTATGATCTTTCCATTTTACCTGGTGTGTCCCACTGCCACAATAATCTCTTAATGCAATTCAAGTTTGCAAAGGGAAGTATTAGTTTTAAATTCAAATGCAAGAGACCAAATTGCTTGGGTCTATCTGACCCACCAATCTCCCTGGCATTTTGAACCGAATAACTATTTTGTGTAATAGTTTTCTCTGGTAGGAAACATGTTATTATGACTGGACAAATTTTCCTTCTTCCAGCAATTTTGACTACTTTCAAACCTAAGGGAGGAGAGAAAAAAAAAAAGAAGGAGGAAAAACAAAGCAAACTCACATAGCGTTGTGAAATCTGTAGCCGTTCACTGGGGTCCCCCAAAGGGCAGACACACAGATCAGAGATAGACACTCCTATACATGGGGCAACAGCAATCAACATGAGCAGGGACCCCGGATGTTTTTCCAGAGGCAGCTTTAAGCAACTGGTCTGCTTCATCGGCAGGGCAGAAACGTCAACCTGGCATCTAGAACACCACCACCAAGGGTTAATAAGAAAAAGGAGGAGGGAAAGCAACATTTATATTGATTTCAGCAGCAAGCACCAAAACTCATTGCTTGTTCAGGATGGAAAGAATGCAAAAAATAAGCATCTCAAATTTGGGAAACCAAATAGCCAGTTTCTACTGCATGTACCATCAAGTTTTGCTCTCTGGTTCTCCTACTGGTAAGCAGAGGTAAAAGGTTTGGGCTGCAAGTACAGTAGGAAAACTTCATTCTGGCCTGCCTCACTTCCCCTCTAAAATCCCCAAGTGCTTTGTGATGGATTTGAAATGCAATTTTATTTCACCTGGGGGAAAAGAAAAAGGGCAAATGGAAAATTTAAAACATTAGCCTAAAATGGATTAGTTTCTTTAGTCACATACTCCATTTTATGCTACATTATACTGTATGCCCCAATCTCTTTTACAAGCCTTACTAGAGCTCCATTTTCAGTGCACTGTTGTATTTCCCAAAGGGCAGGATTGTCTTTAAAGTCCCCCCCAAACTCCCTGCACATAATATGTATCATTAACCTGGTACTTCCCCCCAAAAATAAAAATAAGGGGAGAAAAAAAGAGAAACTTTATAAAGAGACAATAATAAAAGATAAGTATGGGCTAAGGCAGAGAGAGATCACTAGACAGCCAGTTATACACGAAGGGAGTGGTTAAATGCAACAGAAAGCATAATCACTTCACTCCGCTAAATGCCTTCTATTTAGAAATCCAGTAAATGGAGTGGAACTTTTCTGAACCTCCGTGGGGTTTGGCTTTTAAGAACAAGCTGAACAAAAGTTACAGATGAGAAAGGAATAAAACCAAAAATAAAGAAGGAGAAGGTTTGCTGCCCTGGTGCAAGGGGAGCCGCGTTTCTCAAAGGGATGGTGAGCGGATGATGGAGAGTAAGAGCTTTTGCTCCGCTTAATGCCTGCCGACAAGTTTTTATTTAAACTAAACTTGTTAAGGTGTTGTCTTAATAGGCTAAAATTCCACAGGGTTCCCCCAGGTGGGTTTCTTCTGGGTAAATGGTGCATGTAGTGTTCCTGATTGATCCCATTCCAGTAGTAGAGCTGGAGCAGTTTATACCCATCTGCTATAAATTGCATGCTTTCCGCTTCTTAACAGCCTATTTTCTGTGAATGCTAAAGGGGGTGGGAAAAAAAAACAACAAACAAACCCAAAACATTTCCGCCTGAAAACCCAAGGAGCTACGTTATGAAGTAAAAGTCATGGTTGTGATGAGTTTGTAAGTCATCCAGAAGATCTGTGTATCAAAACACAGCTCTTTGTGTAAGCTTCTTCTGACTGGAATCAGTGGGAATGGCTTTTGCCTTAAGTGTGCTCTTTGCTATTCACTGCACTGAAAGCACAACAGGTTGCAAGTTTACTCTTATTAACTGCTTTCAAGTGCTTTGTAAGAGAAAGAAAATAAACCAGGAAGAGTACTAACACTGTTTGGTGTGTAGGCTGCCTCTCAACACAATTTCCAAGTGTGAGAGGTTGCATTTAAAGCTTGCTGCTACGCCTATACTCTTCAGAAAGATATAACAAAAGTTACAGCAGAAAGGAAAACAAAGCAGCAATAAAAAAGGCAAGTATTTGAGAAAAAGACCTTATCACTTCCACTCTGGAGGTCATCACCACCTTGGCTGCATTAACACAGTTGCTTCTCAGACCACAGCAGTTTTACTAATACTTTAGGTATCAGTGCAAAAGGGGGGACATATGGATATCTTGAGGGTTATTTTAATTTCTTTTACAGATGAAGAAACTGAAGGAAGGAGAGGGGAAAACTCAGGGTCACCCAGCTGGTCTGTGATTCAGCTGGCAATAGAGGCCACATCTCCCACATCAGCATTTCATCCACCACCCACTCAACACAATCCACAACTGGAAAAAGCTGCGTTTGCTTTCTTACGTTAAGAACTTTCACTGGGGTAAGAGAAAAAAGACAACTTGTTCAGACAACAGTGCATCTCCCACCAATAGATAACCTCAGAAATCTCACATACCTCTGAGGCAAAGTGAAATACAATTCTAGCTTATTTGGGCAAATTGGTATTGCTTCTCTTATTAAAAGAGATTTTATTAGCCAAAGGTCAAAGAAAAGGCTGAGTATAAGGGTGTGGGGGTAGGAGGGATGCACATGTGGAGGGGAAAACAGCAGGAGGTGGAATATAGGCATTTCTTCCTCAAATCATGTCTGATTTCCGTGCAAACTGACTTCCCTAAAACATCTGTGTTCACTCAAGGTGATGGTATGCCTCTGTATTTTCTTTTGAGGAACTGAAAAGAAAATCCACATTCACACTTGCAAATGGCAAAAGGCTTAAGGAAAAATGAAAAGGACAATCTGTTTCATTTAGGTTATACAAACGTAATTGATCAGGCAGCAAAGAATGCAGCTTGGTAAAACAATTAGACATTCAATTTACTATATAAATTCAGTGGTTTCCACACAAACACTTCTGCACTATTAAAACGAGTCTAATGATTTCCAAAGTACTTCCCCTATGTTCCTGAAACAGAAGCTCTTCCTTTCGTTCTTTCTCAGCTTTCAAGCTGGCAAAACTTTATTACAGACAATTATTTCACAGGAAAGTGGGAAGAAACTATTGTGATTGGCACAGTATAAAACTAATGAAGGCAATCCGCTCTTTTGCTCAAAAGTTGTCTGATCTGAATGCAAAGGGCAAAAGTCTCAGATTATTTGCATTTTAGATGATGCAAATGATGTTCTGAGTTAAATTCTCAGCACAGTAATCCCATCTCAGAATAAGATAGCTCTGCTTGTTATCAACTTGCTACATTACACATTATATTCAGATATAATCTTTTACACCCATGGTTACATGCATGACTTACAGGGTATACAGTTCAGTAAGTTAAAAGTGCATTGTATCGCTGTTTTTAACCACAACTAATTAAACGCTTTCCTTCCTCTTCCTGATCAATATTGAGGTCTACCCCTCTACATTAACCTCTAGTTCTGTAGAGGATAGCACCACAGCTTCAGTTTTCATTCAAAACCGTTCTTTTGAACAGTTCTGCCAAACCTTTCCCTCCCCCCCCCCTTTTTTTATTCATTTTGCAGAAAAATGTTACTTGAGAACTCTATGGTGTAAATTTAAGAGTTAAATTATTTGTTTGACTTTATCAGGGAATCAAATGTTAAAATTTCACTTAAAGGTAGAGTTTTGCCTCTTACCAGCAGCCACAGAGTTGTATTTTATTAACCAGTCTACAGTTCATCACATTATAATAAGTATCCTTAAATATATATAAGGATCTATGAAAGCATCTGCACACAACACTGCCATTTTTTTTCTGTGCAATGTTCTCGACAGCCCTTCAAGAAGAGGTCAGAATCATTACCACAACAAACAGTAAGACGTACCTAGATTAATATTTGAAAAGGAGTTTCAAATGGCACAAGTGCCAGGAAGACAATAAGGTGTTATTCTGACTTATCCTACAGATAAATTTTGGTTGTCTTATTCCTCCTCTGGCTTCACAAAATTGAAAGGAAAGGTTTGGACACAGCCACAGCAGATTCTACTGCTCCATCCCAACAGCACAGCCTTTAAAATAAGGATAGTTTCTTGCTTCAAAGACACTGTTTCCTGAAGGCATTCATCATAAAGATATTGGATGCAGTCCAATCTCATAGTCCTAAGACAGGAATTTTTGTAAAACCTCTTTCTTGAGGTAAACATGTGAAGAAAAAGACCTCTAACATTCTGCAACATCTCTTTTTCAAACCATATTCCTTAGTGCAGAAAACCCTAACAACCCGGCATAAACAATTTAACTCTGCCTGGACAAATTCTGCACAGTTAACACCTTTGTTTCTTAATATACATTAACATCATCTCCTGTTTATAGCATACCTCTCATCCCAAAGGACACAAAAAGCACTCAATAAACATCACCAACAGTTCTTTGCAGACTGAATAGAGGGATTATTTCACCCAGCACCAAACCAGCCACCCTCAGAGTCAGACCCTGGCAGCTGAACCACTCAAGGCTGCAGCATTTTAAGCAATGAAAAATAGTTGGCCCCAGCTGGAAAAACTAAGGAGAATGCAGGTAGGCTGAATGTAATAATTCAGCTTGTGATGTGCATTGACAGCAAGAGTTCATTTTGTGATAGGAGGAAGGTGACATGAAATCCCACTGAATGTTTCCTCACTAATTCAGAAGCAAATGCCCCAGGTGTTAGTGTTTAGTAGCAGAGGTCCAACACATTTCTTATTCGACATGTTTCACAGTCTCCACAGACACTTCAGGTTCTATTTCAAGAACAATATTTTACCTTGAAACCAAATTATGCCTGGGAAAAGAGCCATGTTCCCAGGGCTTAAGGAATCCACCCTACACGAAATCCTGAGTCTAAAGGAATTCAGATAAATCTCTATTCCACAGAAGTTCAGCAGTCTGGATTATCAGACATGATTCCACCTCATGTATCTCCCCAACTTCATATAAATATTGAAAATATATATTTAAAGGTCTAAGCAATGCAGTTTAACCAGTACACCCTTAAGGGGAGTGTAATGAATTCTAACTGTATCCACGAATTGACCACGGAATTATTAAGATCTGGCAAATTTTGTCTTGTCCTTAAAACGATACAAATTATTTGAGGGCAGTTGGGGCATACTGTTATGTGTAATGACTGACTATAACCCACAAATACTTTACTTTAGAGTCTTTTTTACAACGATGTTGTGAAATCCAGAAATCTCAAAACTCAACTTGGAACTCATGGAGACAATAAACATGGCACCTCACAATGCTGGTTTTCCTCCAGAATCTTTTTCCATATCAGACTGCATTTGAACTCTTCATAAAATATTATTTATGGGGTGCCAAAAGCTTCTACACTGTGAAAAAAAGACTTGTTATGCATTTGGTGTTTACCTATTGTTAAAAATGTAGTATTATTTTTTCCTGTTTTGATGCTACCCTTTGATGCACTTAAGTTAACAGCAGCAATACTTTCCTCTTCGCAGAGACATCAAAATTACTTTAAGGTAAATCTAACACATGCTTCCCTAGTGCTAAAATCTTTAATAATAGAATAAGCATTTTGCTGATAATTTTTTGCCATACTGAACACCATCTGCCAGAAACCAGTAGGAAAAATAGAGGGAAAAGACTATGGAAGAATTGTTCCAGCATCAGGAAGCTGAACAGAGGCAAGCCACAAACACTGCTACATATCTTAACTCCAAAAGGAATATCAGAAGTAATAAAAGTAACTGTGGGAATGGAAGGAACAGATTCATCTTCAGTCACTTCTCCATGCGATGAGCAGCAGCATTCAGCCAGAAAGCATTTCCTGCTCTGCAAAACCACAAACATTTGTAGAGCCAAAGGGCATTGTTCTTTTCAGTGAACAGTTTCAAACTATTTGAATGCTTAAAGTAAAAGAATGTTCTTATGTGTTACTGTTATTTAGTCTGCAAGTTGTGAAACCCTCGCCAGGTGAGAACAGCAAACAACTTGCCCCTAAGAATTTAGAGGTTGTGGCACTGATCCAGCAAACAGACAAGCATAGGCACCCATAGACAACCCAAAAGAGGCTCCAGTAAATTAAAGGGTTCTTGGAGCTGCTGCATGTAGCCAACTGTGCAGATGCAGTTTGGGGAAATGGTTCTAGATGATAATACTGCAAGCCAAAAGAATGTACTACTAGGAAATCAGGACTGCGCTAATACTGTTGATTACGGAGTTAGAGTGGAAGGGAAAGAGCAGGGTATAAGAGCAGGAATCATATTCCAGTCCAAGTTTAAAATTGACTGCTACCCCACAAAAAGTCTCATTTGCTAATGTAGCATAAGATCATTACTTGAAAATCTGAAGCTACAGTGGAATAATTCACTGGGACTGAATCAGTCAGGAGATGGGCAAATCACCTGAGGCTGCTCCCAAAAACAATGCCTGAAACATGAGCTTGTGCAACAGTGTGTAGTACCAAACTCACAGAGATCAGTCCTCTGTGGCAATGAAAAAGAGATTAACTGAATGAAGCAACCCCAGGTAACAGGACTCACAGGTAAACAAGGCTACAAGAACACACCATCCAAGTGCAAACAGAAGAAAGGTACGCCAGTGCAACTCTAAAGGAACACAAAGATCCCTGAGCTGCCATGGGCCTGAAGCCTCATATCAACCCTGCAGAGCACAATGGGATCTGGAGCAGCATCACCCTGCAACACAAACAGATACTGCCTCTGCGGTGTTGCCAGCGCTCTCAGGAACGGCTGCCACTGAGCTCCCACGGGATTTGGGATTTTACAGCCAGCATGTGCTGAGTCAGCTTGGGTGTCTGCTTCCAGGTTGTGGCTTATCAATTACCTATTAATATGTTTTAATAAGCATACTCTTGCAGAGACACCTGGCTATGATTGAACTGAGGAAAGAAACAAAGTATGATGCTAGGGTTTGGTCTTTCTAATTGAACAATTTATTTTAACGATAACAAAACCCAGTATTAGCTTTTGCTCTTATCCCCCTTCAAAAACACAACAAAAATACCCCCCAAAAACCAAAACCACACACAAAAATCCCACAAAATTAAAAAAACCAAGAACTTACCTTCCCAAAAGCTCCTCATGCTTTTTGTTATCCTTTCTCCAGACCTCAATGTCCAACATATCCTTCCTGTCAGAGAAGTAGTGAAAATCAAACTGTTCCCTCCACTGAGGATTTGCACTCTTACACAGTGTCTAGAAAACATGCAGTTATATTATTTACTTTTCTTAAATGGTACTTATTTCCACAGTAAAGCACATATCATTTCTTCTACAAGAATAAGGCTGGATATTCGGGCAACAAGTATTAAGCTCATTCCCAACAAAGCTCATCACGGGCAGCCTTATTTTTCTTAAAAAATCTCTTTCTTCTCTCCCTATAATGATAAATATGCAAGTGTAGCATGAATGAATGCAAGGTGGATCCAGTGGACTGTGGTGGCTATTCGACATTACACACTGGAAGAAACCAAGAATAAGCCTTTTGAGGACAACCACCTGAAAACAGGTTTGAATTAAGGAACCTAAATCAGTATTTTTTACCCTTCAATGTTAAGATATATAGGCAAAGAAGGAGCAGCCTTGAAACTAGTGACATTCAGTTAATTAGAGATCCGTAAATTGTCCAAGTTCGGTGAGACCATTCATGTGTTCAGGTTACTCTAAGTATTCACTGGATTAGGACTGAAATCACTTGCAATTCATATCACACTACACCACCCACCATCAATATCAGCATGACCACTGGGAGAAAAGGAGATAGGATTAGCTGGACCATGACTGAGATTTCTCCCATCTTGTCTACCTTTCTAGACCACAAGAGGTTGTACTTCATAAGTTGAATAAACTCCAGGAAAGGATGCGAAGTACTGCCAATCTGAAGACAGAAATACTAAGCAATTAACTCACTGAAGGCAACATTGTATTCGAACCCCCTTCTTAATTTTCTGTGACTGCAAACAGCACAGTCTTGCAGATTCATGGTACAGGCTATGGACCATTAAAGAGAAGAACAAAAATGGATCTTAACCGGAATAACATATATCTATTCTAAAATAACAAACACATTTGCTATTTCTCAAAGCTGCTTTTGTAAATAAGAACACTCGATCATGACCTTGGTTTGAGCTCTGATGTGGGGGACAGAGCAGGTTTCAGATGAACCTACATCTGAAGGCTATGTTCTATGAACTTGCTCTATACATTTTATACAGGAGGGGGTTTGTTTCCTCCTCCACCTCCTGCCTCCACACTTCCAGTTCATTACATGCAGAGCACACGCTTGCTCAATAGAATATTATTTTAATTATAGCCTCTCTATTAGATTTGGTAGATGCAATGCATATCTTTGGGAACCCCATTCATTTCTTAGATTCCCATGAAATGGTACTGGATACAAGTAGACATAGCCAAGAAGAATAAAAATGAAAATCAAACCCATGGAATATTCTGCGTGTTTGGGGGACAGGTGTGGGTTCTGCTATACATAACATTGTCCAAGAAAGGTGCTTTAAAATAATTCCCTGGGACTGGGAACCATTTCAGGTCTGCTTTTCCAGTATATCTCATGTTGCAAGCCTAACTTCTGTACTGGCAGAGAACAAAACGTGTGATGCACATAGCTTTATTTCACTTCATATTAATGGCAAGCATCCATCAATATGATGAGTGTGCTAAACTCTCAAAACCAGATATACAAGATATTTCTACGTTCTTATTTCAGTATTGGCATGTAAAACATATTAGTAAAATGTTAATATCCCTGATCTGGTCTCCTGGATTTGATCTCACTTACATAAAAAGAGATTCACGAATAGTTCCATCTGAGGTAGCCACACCGGTAAAAACAACACCAAGCAGCTTACTGCCTTCAGCCTTAATACCTACCTTACTCTTGTATCTTTGATCTCCCAGTTTAAGGAGAATAAAAATCTCTGCCAAGCTGCCCCCGGGGATGTTCTTCCCCTCGAGGAGAGTGATGGTGACCAGTCCATTCCACAACTGGTTCTTACGCAAGGAGTCAGACAGTCGCACGCTCCGCATGAAATTCGACTGAAAAGCAAATCAGCAACATGAAATATTCATATAGCCAAACAACACCCACATTTTTATGGTATGGAAAGTACCAGAAGTGAGAGTGGTATTCCTAGGTACCCTCAGTAGTATAGAGAATGGAGAGCAGGAGGATGCTATGGATTTTCTGCCTGTACCACACTACGGCTGGCCCCTTGAAGGGACAGTACTAGGCATCAGAGCAAAATCACAGCAGGGTTAGCTTAAACCATCAGAGAAGTCAACTTCAGCTAACCTGGCTGAGCTTTGGCAAGAGCAGGCCTTGAGTGCTGAAAGCAATCTGTTAGCCTGGCTCAGAGAAAGACACAGGAGAGTGATGGGGAAGAGAGGTAGAAGAGGGGAGAAACTAAAGTAAACTGTTAAATGTCTCCATCTACGTCCATAAAATGTAGGTCCGTTCTTTCCAGGGAGACAGCCCACAGTTATAAAGCCTATAGCCAGGTGGAAAGGCTGAACACGAATCTTCCACCTCCTCAATCACTCAACCACTGCCATCCCCATTAGCTCTTTGCCTGCTTTGCAGAGCCTGCTTCCAGAAACAGAGCTCACGAATCAAAAACACTGATGCCTGCTGAAACAAACATCAGGCTCTTTATCTGGAGTTATGGTTACCTGGTAGCCACATTTGTTACCTTCGCAGCTTCATCCTACATAGCATGGATGCTCTAGGTTTGCTAACTGGCAGCATTTTATTGGACAGAGGATGATTAAATAGGCCTTTATTTGGAGGGAGTGAGCTGGAAGCATTAAAACTCAAGGCTATGCTTTTCTTCTCGCAGTAAAAACCCTGCCATATTTCATTCTCTTGAAGCAACTTTTAACTCGCCACACTTGGGAGCTTCAATCATGTCATATACAGGTGGGAGCAAGACGGAGGAGAAGATTTCACAAGTCACTTTAAAACAGGACGTGTTAGCTTTAAAAGCAAGTAAGAAATGTTGTTGCTAAATAAAACGATTGCAAAAGCACCTGATGTCTGAAGATTACTTTTTATGGTTCAATTACCCAGCAACAAAATTCTTAAATCATGGGTGGTGGACTCACAAATTTTTTTACTTGCTTTTTACTGGTTAAAATACCCCATTCTGAATCCCACAAGCATATTAATATACTTCTATTTAAACACCCCGTTTGGCTTTCCTGGCACGCTGGTTAAAAATTCCTACCTTTAAAAAGAAAAGGGGATTTTGATTCATAAATCCAGCTGCAATGTATTTTATTTTTTTTTATATATTTTTTTGTAAAGTTCGCCTTTTAGGCCAAAAAGCTAAACCATGACTGTTCCCATGGACACACTTCAAAGTCCCAGCAGATATATTCCTCCCTAAACACTGCAACTATTTCAAAATCCTTTTTATAAAGAAGGGAGTAATGTCCACAAGGGATCAAAGGGCATTCTACAGTCTGGCAATCGCCTTAGAAAAATGGCAGTGCTTCCATGAAATATGCCCTAAAATAATTTTGCAGCTTGGTATGTCCTAATTTCGAATTGGATGTTTATCTTGGAAAGGCTTCTATCTAACTTGTCCATAAAACAGCTCCACTTAGCTCTATGAGCCCTGTGAAAATGGAATCCAAAGCTGGCTATTAAGGGGGCCTGGAGATTGCTTCCATATGGCGTAACAGCATGGGAGTGGAGGGCTAAGGCCTACAGCAGGCGCTGCTTGGCTTGAGCTCCCCATCTATCCATGGACACTCATTGCATTACACCATAACATCTGGATTATTGCTTGTAATGTCCCTGGGAAATATCCACTTCCCATCAAAGCCTTTATCTATCTCAGTTGTACTTTGAACATTTTAGTATAGTCATGTTTGATGTGATGTACTTGCTGCTTTAGGACCAAGGATTTTCCCTCCCCCTAAACTCCTTCCTCAGAGGAGGAAGAGGTATTTGATGTCAGTTCAACAACAAAAAAAAACAACAAAACAGGCAAAGTTTATTATCCACATTACAATTTCTTTTAAAAACAAAGCATCCAGTTCTCTTCAAAGCTTCCAGCCGGAATGCTGAAGACAGTTGTTATCGCTCAGTTCTCAAAATAAATTTGGGTACTTTTCATTTATTAACCAGTCCACTATTTCAGGGAGTCACTCTGTGTTGGGGGCCTTCCTACCCAAGCTCTGTAACACACATAATAACCCCATCCTTTTATCCACTGACCTGCCAGTTCAAAGGACTGTTGGGAGGTACCCAAACCAGCCCAGATTCAGCACAGTCCTGGGAAAAATCAGCACCTGCAGCTCACCACCACCAAAGCATATTGCAATGCATCAACTCTGACCTTCCAAAACAGGTGGTCCCCAGCAAACAGCCTTTTGCACGCCCTTTCCGGATGGCTCTGCAGCTGCAAAAGCATCCTGTGCTCATCTCAGAAGAGGGGCATGTTGGTCTCCAGCTAACAGGACCTTCTGGATGAGATCTAGCATCACTTCAGAGCATTACACTCGTTAAAGAAGCCAAGACATTTGCGACTTTTATGGCATAGTGCTGATCTGCAGCACCTCAACCCAGGCTGGATGACTGCAGTTCGCTTCCTACCTCCCCGAATATAGCTCTGCCACCATCAAAAGCCTCTCTCCAAATGGAGCAGCACAGAAGACTACTTGCCTCTTGCCCCTGCAAGACAGCCCATCACGTCAGGAATGCTTCAGATTTCCTGGACATGCCCAGGTCATTCCCGCAGAGTGTGCTCAGCAGGTCTGGCATGTCTTCTATGCCTTCTATCATCTACACAGGCAGCAAAGAACTGCTCTGTGCATTCTCTGTAGCCACCTCTCAAGCTTCCCTAGGTATTTGGCAGGCTGCTCCTTGACCACCCTGGTGGAAATCCCAGCGAAACAGGCAGTGTCTCAGATTCCACTCACAGTTTCTGGAAGGAAGCACATCTGGGGAAACCCAGATGTGTGGTAGACCCACAGACCTGAACCATCAATGAGTCAAACTTAGTGTGGCCTGGGGAAGTTTGCACTACGGAAAATGCCTCCCAGGTGACAAGGAAATGATATTGCATTATTTGCTTTAGAAGTTTTACCTCCTCTCTGATATTCCTCACCTACTTGTTTCAAACTGATTTACACAGAGTTAATTGATTAAACTTCACCGCCTCCTCTGAGTTGGCAAAACTACTACAGAGCAGAGAGCATGGAAGCGCAGTTATTAGTCCAAAGTTACTCAGGGGCAAAACAAGCACTGAAAGAAACAACCAACCACTCTACCTCCCCTCCAGCTACCACTACGCTAACCTGCCTTCACAATGAGACCAGAAAAGTCAAAGCCCTTGTCTATATCAGCCAGAAAAGGACACAAATGCTTAATAAGTGACCATTTTAATGTGTTTTTATCTATTCAGCTCTTCCCTTTCCCTGTTACGCCGCCAGGCTAAAGACGCCTCTGCATTTGGGTACTTCACCTCCTCCTGCTGCTGAACACAGTTCTTTCCAGCTGTGCTCCCAGACTGGATGCCATGTTCTTCAGGCCTCTCCTGCTGTATTTTCCTATAAACTCTTTGCAGTCAGGCAGCTCACTCTGGCTACATCCCAGAACAAAGTAAAAGTGCCTTGCAGAGGTACAGAAAAGGTATCTGACGCTAGGATCCTGCTATAGGGCTAGAAATTAGGGAACACATGCTTTACGATGGAAGTTGGCATAAATATCAAGCCCTAAACAAAGGACAATATTGCTTATTCCTTCCTCCCTCCCCCCAATCACTTCTGAAATCAAGATAAGCCTTGAGACTAGAATTTGAGGGGTTGTCTCCAGATGGAGTTCTGATTTTGGCTGGGCTCTGTGTGCAAATAACCAGTGATACCATAAAGGGCACTGCTGTAAAACGGATAAAAAACTGAACAGAGAACATGCCTCAGACAAGCCAGCCAGAAAGAAAACAGTAAGCACAAGAATATCCAGAAAGCTTTACTCTAAAAAACAAAATACATGCTTTTAAAAGCCCATGTTTGCTGCAGACTTAGGGACTGTGAAACATCAGGTAAGTAATGAGTCATCTTCTCTGAAGCAGAAGCATAGCCTGGTCATAGAGCAGGACCCTGATACATGAGGAACAGATGACGGTTCATCTCCTTATTGCTTAGAAAGAACATTTGCCCAGTAACCATCTCACATCTCTAAACAGGAAAATTAGAAGTCAGTACTCAGAATAGCATTTTCAGAATCTAGTTCTTGGTTTCAAAATTAATATAAAAGCTGCTCACACCAACTTTTAGTTTGGCTTATTATTTTCTGGTTCTACTTTAAGGCAGAAAGCTGGACAAGAGTGAGCAGGTGGGTCATATTCCGCCTTCACAGAGCCAAATACAGGAGATGAGTGAGAATGAGAGAGCTTTGGAGGGGAAAGAACCAGTTCGTTGACCCAGCTTCACAAAAATCCTTTAGGAGCTCCAGTCTCACTGATAATACCATTTGTATATAATCTCCCTTTCTAGGCACCCAGCCAATCCCCTCTGGTGCATCAGGGCTGCTTTCAAATCTGTCTCTTTTCCTGACACACACATACATGCCCCAAGTTCAAACTTGTTTTTGAAGCAATAAAGAGATGCGGAAAAATTGTACATTTAAATGACACGGTGAGGTGGCCAAGTGTGAAGCAAGCCTATCTCTCACATCTTGCATTTAAAAGGATGAGACAGGACAACAGAAAGCCTGCTGCAAACCCTGTGAAGAGGTCAGCGCTGAAACTGGGCCATTTGAGAAAACAACAACACACAAATAGGAAGACTCTTTGGACCTCTCCTCATTAGGCAGAGAAACCATTTTGCACAGGCAGTCTCCCCTTGGGAAAGAGGAGAGGGCAGCGAGAAAGGCAAGTGAACCAACACGAGATTGCCGCTGCTATGCGTGACCCTGTGGCAACTGAGTCCCTCCGCTCCATGGAAGCATCACTGCCCATGGGGTATTGTGGGAGAAAGCCAAATACAATGAGGCAGACAAAAATGAAACCTAACAGCCCACACAGAGGGAAAAAAAAGGAGAGTGAGGGATTTTCCCCTGTGATGAGATGCTGAGGAGCACTTCACTCCAGTCAGCCTTTCAGCCAATTTATTCAATCAGCTTAGGCTATCAAGGTGGCAATTGTGTCGCTTTTGTTTCAGGACTGAACTGCTGCGGGTCAATCCACCCCAAGCAAACCTGCTTATCTGCTTCATAAATGTTCAACACATAAAGGTTATTCAGCTGTACAAATGCTGGAAATAACATGGGGGGCACTCAGGGTGAGACTCAAGCCACTCAGGACAAACAAGGCTACTGAGCATTGGCATGTGTGGCTCCAGCAGAGATGGCTACCAACTCCCTTTGCCCGCCAGAAAGAGAGACAGGAAAGAGGGGAGAGCTTGTCAATACACATATATGAGTGTGAATATTAATGCTGCCTAACAGTATCCCTTTCCCTTTGCAACGCCACCCTCCATGAGAGAAAGAAGAATACTGCACTCTTGGAGACAGCTCCCACAGAGGACAATGCTATTCTCAGCTCCCATGAAAAATGAGGGATCTGGATGTGCTGCCCATGTCTTGGGAGTCCAAACAAATGTGTGATGATTCCCTTCTAGCAGCAGTGAAAAAATATACAATGTGTAATCAACAGATAGCTGAATCATCCAGTTCAACAGCTCTTGCACCAAAATGATTTAAAAGACACGCTGAAATCCTTCCTGCACACTATCTATAATGACTGTGAAACAACCAGAACTAGACTGGAGATCTTGTGCTGCTGCTTTCAATGTTGCCTGAAAATTCCCTCAGAAAGTAAGGGAGCGTGGAGTACGCACGTGAAGAGTGTACAGGGTCTACAACAGCCCACAGGAACCCCTTCACCAGTGACACGGAGTTGCAACAGGTATTAATGCCATCAACATACTAAGCATCTGGGGTGAATCTGGGAAGGCAGCAAGAATCCTATGATTAATGTGAAAAGACTTATTTAGGACACCAATGTGCCAAATCTGCACTAAGATAACATAAAATGGTCAAATTAGAGTATGAGCAGACTTCTTTCATACAGGCAATACAGATTAAGAAACAACTGTGGAAGTTATATTCATTTTGTCCGTCCTTAACATAAGTCATTTTGCCTGTATTTGTAGAAGAAAAGCTCAATATTACAATAGAGATCAGCTGTAGTTCAGCACAAAACACCCAGGAAAACTATTTCAAATAGTTTCATTTGCCTAAACCTACAGAGGTAAAATGTAGATCTGCCTCAGCAGCTCAAATGGAAAGTAACTGGTCTTTTTCCCCTGCAACAACCAGAGTCAGCTCAGTAGCCAAAAAAAGAGATGAGCTTGTGTATTCATTAGAGAGCTCTCTCCATTTCCCCTGCCCTCTTATTCCTACATCTTTATCTCGTCCAGCAGCCTTGTTTTCTACCCCATCACACACTCCGGCTATTCTTCCATAACCTCTTGTGCCTTCCCTAGATACCTATATTCCCCATGCACACAATTTTTCTCTCTAGCCTTTATGTTCTGCCACAAACTGCTAGTACTGCTTCCACAGACCAGAGTTTCCTAACTAAAGATGGTTATTGATGTACAGTACTAGTGTTTCAGTGCAGTAGCAGAATCAATAAACTAGGAAATACTGCTTTGTCAGATTTTTCCAGCACATGCTGGGAAACACTTTTTACTGCCTTTGGATGGTCACAGAGATTTTCTTTAGAGATCACACTGGAGCATGAACTGTGTCTTCTCTAGGAAGAACTGAAGCTCTCCTACCCTCTAGTGACTGGAACAGAATAGAGCACAGGGTTGCAGCTTTTTTCCCCCTCCTCTTTGAAACAATACTTTCATGTCTTCTAAAACCAGTACCATGCTTCACCATCTCTCAAATTTACTTTAAAAGATGTTAAGGCACAAGCCAGTTGGGAACTGGTAGGGCTTACAGGTCCAAAAGGACCTACAGCTAAAGGTCCAAAAACCCACGTATAAGAAAATAATTGAAAATGCAGTAAGATATAACATACAACAACAAAAAAATATTCCAATGACAGCAACTAAGACAGAAGTTTGGCTATTCTGAACAAAAAGGAGCAGAGTTTAAAAACCTGGCTCCCTTTACCGAGACCCAAAGCCAACCAGCATCGAGACAGCTGTGTGTGCATGCATGAGAAAAAGGGGGATCAAGCTACACTGATTGAGGGCACAGTAATTTCCCAAGCTTTAGTTAAGAACTAAAGTGCTGAGCTCCTCAATTATTCCATCACTTTCTGTCATACAGCATTCAGGGATGCATGGCGGCGCTCTGCGCTGACTGCCAAGGGAAGGGCTGTCACACCCTGGGACCAGGGCTCACGAAGCTGCCGTTCAGCTCCAAGGGCTATACTTTGCACTTCTTCTGTTGACAAAAATATACTTGCTGGCACAATACCTGAGAGGGTTGGCTCCTCTACACAGCACATCACAGTTGCATTGAATCAAACAAGAGGAGGTTAATTATTCAATATATTTAGGCACACAGCAATGTTATAGAAAGGAAAATATCAAGATGCATATTTGTTCTTGTAAGAGCCAAATTCTGCTTTTCAGAGAGTTAGACTGTACAGCTCTCGAGCTATGTACTGGTGCCTGCAGCCTCTAGATTATTGTTATTTACTCAATAGCAAATTAAAGCTTTACACAACAAATAGAAAGCTACAGTCTGCTTCCCAAACAAATTAAAATGTAATGCAAAAAAGGAACAGTACAGGAATATAAAAGTAACGGAAGCCTGCAGGGATACTACAGAAGACCAAGGGAAGAAAGTTGTGTAGACATGTAGCAACACACAAATCTTGGAAATCCTTTTACATTGCTGGTAATGAAAAATCCCCCGCTTGGTCTCCATCCCAAGTACAAAAGAAATTTCAAAATCCACAGAGCAAACAGAAGAAATACTGCCTCACAAAATTCCTCCCATTCTGAGAAGAAACCCAAACAATTACCCATGCTCCAGTCCAGTACCAATTTTTAATGTAAGGGTGGTGAGGCACTGGAATGTGATGTCCAGGGAAGTTGTGAACACTCCATCTCTGGCAGCGTTCAAGGCCAGGCTGGACAGAGCCTTGGGTGGCATGGTTTAGTGGGAGGTGTCCTTGCCCATGGAAAGGGGGTTGGAACTGGATGATCTTAAGGTCCTTTCCAACCCTAACTAGTCTATGATTCTATTAACTACCATCCACCTTTTGGATATCCTTAAACAACTCAAATGCTCTACAGCTCCTTTTTCTGGTTGAATTTATACCCGTTTCCTCAGTACAGACTGCTTTTCTCTGTTTCTACAGCTCTTTATTGAATGGGGTCTTACTCTCGCTTGCATTCAGGTGCTACCTTAGCACCCATAAGAAGGAAACAGCAGCAATTTCTCATTACATTGGAAAAAAAAGCTCAAAAAAGAAAAGGATGACGCACCATGCAAGGACATGTTGCAACTGTACTTCAGAGTTCCCTATGTTTACCTTTTCTGTTTCAGAGAGGGCACAGAGTTTTGGGAGGGGAATTTTCTTAAGAAAAAAAAAAAATATGGATTACCTTGGATGAAGTTCTCTTCTTCCGACTTGACCATCTCTATTCATGAGTCCCCACACCATGTACCAAAGAGAAACCAGAGAGAAGAAACAGAGGAGGAATAAAATAGAGACAGAGGTTAGTAAAATAATTCAAACAACAGCTTATCAAATGTCTTAGAAAAGCTTATTATTGAGTAGGGGGCTGGAACTATGACTGCGTTCATCTGCCTCCCCTCCCTCATGGAATACAACAGCCAACAAACTCAAAATACCTGCACTGCCCCCAAAAAAAGAGGAAATAAAAAGAAGCGATCAAGAATAAAAAGTGGAAGGACCTAGAGCCATTAGTAAGACACAGAGCTTACACTTTTGGTGCTATCTGGTTCTACAGTAAGCTAATTTAGAAAGAGAAAAAAAAATCATCTTACTGTTAAATGCTAATGTAGACAGAGCCATTTCACTGTTCCAATTCCACTGGAAATGGCTGAGCAATCTGCATTTGAAATATGAGGGCTTAAAACACTGTCTTTAAAAAAATTACAGTGTGCACCAACTCCTCTATCATCCACACTCGGAATGTTAACTAAGCACCCAAGAGTACCAAAAGCTGCTACTTTAAACCAACGTATTTGCTGCCTCACTATTTAGGTCCAATTAGTCCATATTTTCCTAAAAATCCCAGAAGAATTCCTGAGGCTCTTTCCCCTAAACTGCATTTTTTGCTAAAGAAACTTTTTGTCTTTGCTCTACTCTTTCCTGCAATGCAGTGACATGTGTGCCAACAATCTCTTGTATAAGTTAGAGGGAGAATTCACATCCCAGATCAAAGTAATCTCATAATATATAAACACCACAATCGTGTTCTGAATTGTCATTAAGCTTTTAAATAATCACATATTGAGTTACAAATAACTACAATTATTTTAATATTGAGATTTTACAATGTTCAAAAAGGCAACTTCTTCAAAAATAAATAATGAATGACAGACATCCCACATTAGCTTTTCTTATTTTGCTTTCCAACCCCCTGAAACTTTTATGCTTCTATAAATAATCTTAGACTGCAATTCCATACCTATAATTCAATAACATGCTGTAAACAGCCACTTTCATATTAGACTCTATAGGAGACTTGGAGGAGTATTTTCTCTTCACTTATGTATTACACATAGTTAAAGTTAGCTCTGGTTTTAACGCTAGTCCAAGTAAATCCTGCCTTTGCTGGCCAGGAACAGGATGAGTTCACCAACACAGGTATGCCTTACACTCTGTGTAAGTCACTAGAAGAAGTCTTAAAAGCTAAAAACAAAACGCCCATGTGCAGGACCTGAAATTCAAAAACCAAGAGCTTCAGTTGTGATGTTCCCAGTCTCTACCCAGGTTCTTCTGAGTTTCTAGCATCACTAAGTGCTCCATATTTCAGCACCAGGAGCCAAGTTCAACTGAACTCAAGCAAGAAACTGCCAGTAGCAAAAATCAAGGGGTTTATAAGCAGTATCTTACTCCCAGCCAGTGTGCTCCACAGCAAGACTGGTTTAAGTCTTAACATCAAATCTCTGCTTTCAGATTTCACGTGGATGCATATTTATATTGTAAGAAAAACAAGAAAAAAGAAAGAAAAAACCCAAAGAAGTTTAGTTTGGTTGGGTTGGCTTTTTTATATTAGTTACTGCTTGTTTGTTTTGTCATTTTGGTTGTTGGTGGGTTTGGGTTTTTTTAAGTGTTAAACTCCTAGGTGGAAATCAGAAAACAATATGCTCTGGAATAGCAATCACAGCAGGCGTGGTTCACACATTCACTTCAGCAACCTGCACACTGCAGTGGTGGGTATCACACACCTGGTACCCAGAGAGGACTGCCTTGGTGCACATCACAGCTACGAGACAAAGCATCCAGCTACAGATGTCTACACAACTGTCATCCAGTTAAATATAAGGCTGCTTTTTAAAGTTATGCTCTATCTCGATTTCAAAATTAACTTTTGTGGGATGAAAATAAAGGTGGCATTTCCCACTGGATCAGGTTATGCCAGCTCTTGCCCCTCACTCGAATTCCAGCTATAAATTGGATTTCCTAAGCCACTTACATTTCTTTTGAAGTCTCCTTGCTTGATTGCTAGACTCAAGTTTAACACAATCACTCCCATGTCATCTTCTAAACTGTTGGGATCTTCCAGTTTTAAAACCTGTTCAGTAGTTCTATGAAAAAAAAAGGGGGGGGGGGGAAGTGCAATTGACTCCAGTTAACTCAAGTTGATTATTAAAGGTCACACTGAGCTGTGCAAATTTCAGGTTCTTGTCTGAAATGACTGAGTTTTAATGTTAAAATGGGAAATCTAGAGGGTTCCTTCATAGTTCTGAGAAAATACAACCCCCTTTCAATAACTCAGCATAGTGTTCATATAGCACTACTTAACACTCATAAATCTCCACATCCAGATACACACCAAATTAAGTTACTACTATCCCAACTTTATGGGAAAGAAGAGTGACAGGGAAACTTAGCCAAGTGAAATTTCTAACATTAACAGCTAGAATTTGACTCTGAAGATATTTATTCTTGCCTTATCTCTACTTGTGTTTAATCTCCCTCTATGACTCAGTTCCCTCTCTGAAAATGGTTTTTACCTGATGGCAGTATCTCATAGATAAATTCCTTAATGTTTCTAGAAACTCAGATAATCACAGAAAGAACCGATTTTCTCCCCCTAAAAAAAAGTTGCACAGCAAGGGAGTATAAAAGGGAGAACTAAAACTTGAATTCCTGGCTTCCAGCTCCACATTGAGACCAAGCAGCAGCAGACAAAAGGAGCAGGGCTTGCCTCTGCACTAAATCAGGGCCAGATGCAGCTGCTGAGGGGATAGATGGCTGCAGGGGGAGAGGCTGGAGACAGGGTGCTCACAGACAGGCAAACTGCTCCCCAGCCCAGCTACACACAGAAAAAGGCACCCCATGTTATGTAGGGCTACAAGGGGGGTTCAACCGTCTCCCCCCTTTCTTCTGTAAATTATTCTGGTGCGGCCCTCCCTAAACAATGTTGCATGTAGAAACTCTTATTCCTAGACACGACAAGGAAAGGGCGCCTTCTGCTGAACCAGGCTCTATCCAGGTTGGATTTGAACCTGGTACATAACACTGGATAAATCCTGCATACAAACCTTTTTATTTCAAGTGATTTCTTTTAGAATGTGCTTCCCACCCTTCTATCAAAGCAAGCTTCCTTGAATAGTTAAATTCCAAGCTAGAGCAAAAGCATTTCATTATTTTCCTGTTTCTCAAATAAGCTGCATTAATAACCTTTAGTTAAATAAACATATTACCTATTGAGTTCAAGTTCAGTGAGTGCTACAGATGCCGAACCCATGAAGTCTGAAGAGGTTAAATCTCGATCATACACCTAGTAGCAAAATAAAAAAAAAATATATCTGATTTTCACATCACAATCCAGTTTTATCCCAGACGATAACAGAACAGATATTTTAAGCTCTTTCAGTTCAGTTTCGTATTTGAAAGATCAAAGCTTAGCTATAATTCAGGGATAATTTTCCAACTCCCGGCTATAATTTGTATTTTTAACTAAATATTTAAAGAGCATTTTGAAAGTATCTCCTTAATATTATGTAAACAGAGACATGTGTGCTGCTACGGATGGTGCCTGTTCCTTTATGCTCTGCTCGACCACATAATGAAACGCTGCACAGGAATCAGGTACTGCAGGCTACAGATGTTTTAGCAATTAGTGCTCACAACTGGTAGCTTGCGGTTCTGGTAACTGTAACGTTACTCATAATGAGAAAAGGCTTTGCTACTTGTCACGGCTGCATCCCAGGTAATAATTCTGCTCAACCCAGCCAAATTACACTCTTAAAACGTGCTTATGAAACCGCTGTTGGTTTCACTGAGTTTGCATAAGCATGGTAAGAGCGAGCAGAATTTAGCTCCCACAGCTTTAAAACGTATCCAGTCAAGGAGTTTTATTTCAACATGGGTTTTTGCAGATGGAAAGCAAAACATGCGAGTAAAATCTGGAAAAGACATATGTGCATTTTAATTTGAAATTGCTGGAACTCTTAAAGTGGATTGTGGTTTATGTTACGCTGCTGCAGTGCATGAAAATCGATACATTTCTGAAGCTGAAAATCATGGCTCAATAAATACTGATCTTTCAAAAATCTAAAAAAACCAAAACTTAAAGCTTACCTTGATCCAGAGTTTCTGATCGAGGCTTTGTATAGGCAGCACAACAGTTTCATCCCAAACTGGGTTGAGGTTCTTGTAGACTACCTTACTTTTATAGAGAGTTTTCCCATTCAGTTTAAACTTCACATATGGGTCACTTGTACCTGTGATAATGAATAAAAAATAGATTAGCAAGTCCTCACAACCTTAAATTATATTTTCATGGAACAATAAATACTGATAAAATGGTAGAGACTTGTTTCATATAAACACACATATACTTAATTACCCATATAGAAATTCCTAGTTCGTACAGGAAATCTATAGAACAGAAGCAGAAAGTTGTTTGAAAGCAGGCAACAAAAAATCTTCATCATTTGCTCGATCTCTGCTGTGTTATTCTACAGAACATCAATTGGTCTTTAGTAACTTAGTTAACATCATATTTGGGAAAAGAGCAAACAGAAGCAGGGATGAAGGACTTTTACAAGCCAACTAACACCACAAACAGTGGAAGAGAGAAAATGCGATTCTGTGACTGTGAATATATAAAAAGACCAACGCTCAAAAGCATCGTAACTTGGATAGGAGCTCCAAGGAAACCAGTAACAATAGCTGAAGTACCCGACAAGATTTCAACACTGCTGACTCGCCAATTTACTTAAAACTAAATCTGAAGTTTCAGCGAAAAAAACACCGATGCTATTCACCAGCTCAGCATAAAAACACACAGAGAATAAACACCATAAACAATATTCAGGTAACACGCTTTTTAATCCAAGTGGCACAATTTGCCATGGCAATAACGTCCTTGTTTTTATAGAGCAGATGTCCATGGACAGAGCGTGAAGCCCATGCCACTCAGCAGCAATAGAAAGACTTGCAGCTGTCAAAGGAAAACAGAAGAGGGAATCAACTTTTTATTATTGTTATTAAACCAGTGGCATCTGCACTACCACCAACCAAACTGAGGTGTAGCAGCATAAACAATTCATGATGCCAAGTGCAGCTGTTCTCTCATATTCAATATTGTCTGTATTATACCTAATATTTGGAATTAAACTTCCCTCCTAACAGTTCCATTTCATTAGAAGAATAACAGCTAACCCGAGGCTCCTGGCTGCCCCCCAGCCTGCAGGGTGGGCTGCTGGCAGAAGAAGACTGACTCCTACACCAGACTTCCCATCCAGAATTAATCTGAACCTGTCTTCCCTGCTTCCCACCGACAATGGCTGACAACTGCATGGCAGTGCAGGATAACCCAGCATAAGACCAACACTCAGACTTGTCAGTAGTTCAGTGAACAGTGAGAACACAAAAAACATATACGTAAACATCTAGAACTCTGATGAGTGTTATATGAAGACAGACTTAGAATCAAAAGAAATATAGCTATATATTCGCATCTATCTGGAATTACATAGTAAAGAACTGTGCTCCTGCAACATACACACTTACTTTTTAGGACTTAGAGAAAGTTTTTCTTATGTTTCACTTCAAAAGAGAAGAGCTGTAGAGCCCTGGCCAATTCTGCACATTAAGGTTGTTTGATGCATAGAAGGAAAGTATCAGTTGGGTTTTCAAATACCTGCAGCTGATCCTCTGCTTACATAATAATGGTTGAAATCAACCCCTTTTTGGGAAAAAACGCTGCAGACTTGAAAAGAATTTATTTTCCTTCTCCTCTAGAAGAGGATAATAAGGGCCTGATTCAAAGTCAGAGGGCAGCTTCTCATTGCATTTCAATGGATTAGGACTGGACTTTTCCCTAGAACACTTCTCAGAACTATGATTATGCTCTTACATAAAGTATACAGCTTAAAACCAGTACACATTCCATGAGTGGGAGCACACAGATAAGCTGTGGCCACTCAACATGGACAGTAGCCCTCAGAGGATGCAGAAGTTAAGAAATTTGGCTATTTGGTTTCTTCCAGCTCCTTTTTTCTAAAATACAGAAGAAAAAAATAAACTGAAAGAAGTGTTCAGTTTTTATTTACAGGATAATCAGGTGTGAGATGAATTATTAGGAATGACAGTAATAATGCCCACAACTATTCTGTGTATGAAATAGCGACTGACAGAGGCAAGAAAAACAACTGATGAAATAAAAGCACAAAGAGGGTGATGAAGGCAGGTGGTCTATGACCATAACTCATCTGCTTTTGGCATGGAAAACCCATGAACAAGGGCAAAACCTGAACAGAGAGAGAAAAATAGGATGCAGAGAAAGCAAACAGCCAGCAAGTTCCATAGTTGTAAGTATAAAACTCCAAGCATCCCAACTGCGTTATTGCTCTGAAAGCTTTCCAGGTTGCTATACAGTAAAGGAAAATAAAGAGAGGGGGAAGGGCTGCCCAGAACTGCTCACATGAGCCAGGCTTTTGCAATCATTCTTTTATACACACATATAAATATATATATATACACACATATAATGTCTTCCTTTCTATTTAACAAGAATGTCTTCCTTTCTATTTACATATATTTCTATATTTTCTATACATTTCTATAAAAACATATTGTTGCATAAAAACATGCACATATGAAAGGGGTATATATTTATATAAATATATATTTCTGTTAACTTATATAAAAAACAGGGGAAAAAAAGAGCTATAAAAAAAAAAGGCCTTTAATTAAATAAGATTGCCACTCTGGGATCAGGCCTTCATGCTTGTCAGCTTACTCTCAAAATAAACATCTCAAAGCGGGGCCTCAGTGGTGTCACTTACTCCGGCAAGGCACACTGGGTAATCCCTCGCTATCTTGACAGCTACATAATGTTCAAACTGTTTCACGGGTGAGCGGCAGCACTTGGGCGAAAGAAAATATTAATGCCAGGAATTAATAGAAAAAGGGATGATGGTTTACAAAAGCCAAACAAGGGAAAGGTGTCAAGTTAGTATCGGTGTTAATTGTTGGGGAAAGTAATTGCGGTGGGGAGCGGGCTTTGGCAGCGCTCGCCTGTCGGGCTGTCACAGGGGTAACATCTCAACTAGGCAGGCAAGGGTAAAGGGGCTGGCAGTGCAGGAGCATGGCTCCCGGATCATACAAATGACGGGTTGACATCTCTGTGCCAGCAAACAGACGAACCTTCACCTCTGTGGCAGGAGCTGGCACACACCAGGGCTTGGTGGCAGGAGCTGGGGTAGACCTGACGGCCAGGAGGGAAGCGATGGGGGTGATGATACAAAGGCTTTCCCCAGGTTGTTGCTGGAATGTTGATGAAGCTCCTGGGTCATTGTGTCCATTCCTGGCTTTCTTTATAATACACAGGTAATCAAAATAGGTTATAAAGGAGATTGGGAATGAGAAATAAGGTAGATGACAAGCATCACCTGATGGGATGACCAGCACAGACTGCAAATTAACTGCATTTGAGTTCAAGGCTTGAAGCCTTCTAGATTCAAGATCAGAAAGATGTCTGGATCTATTAAAAAACTATGTATTAGAGACAATCTACAATCTAGCCAGAAAAGCCTAGTGATTTTAGTCATGAGCTAATCTAAAGAAGGAATTTTGTTTATAATTTTCCTTTAAACATAACAGAAGTTGATAAATTTCTGAAGACACCAGACCATTAAAAAAGCTTTGTAGCAGCCATTTCCTACTGCAGACAAACAAGTCAACAACTTCTAAGCATGTGCACCCAGGTTCTTCTGGCATGCAAGGTCTGAACCTGTTCATCTCAGCCACATCAACTTTATCAATGTCCAGGGGGTCAGTCAAGAAGACCAATTATTCTTGAACCCAGCTGGGAATTTAGCCTGAGAAAAATACTTCTCTAGTAGGAAAGGCAAAGTGTAATGCTTTAAGGTTAACATAAATGTTATGCAAGGACAAAAGGTTTTCACACAGGAAAGCACATGGACACAACTTATAAACTAAAGAAGATTACCTACTTTTTAGCCTAAAAAAAAAATCCAGTAAGAGTAAAAAGAAAGGATGACTTCTAAAAAACATCACTGCATCAGCTGGGCCTGCTTTCCCATTAGAGAAAGAACACACACACCAACAGGGATGCTCCCTTGAATTCATTTGCATAATACCTATTTTACTTAGATTTTCTAAGACTAAAAAACCAAGCAGTGCAGGCAGACCAAGCATCAGCTAAAATGTGAGGCAGCTTCAGGGAGCAAAAGCTGCTGGGACATAGCAGCAGGAGAGGGTTCAGCAGCCCAAGAAACTGTTAATGATGTTTTTAAATGGATACTGCTGCCCTCTAGCAGCTACTGAGAGATGTGTCACATCAACTGTGTGTAATACTACTACAGACTTAATTAAAACAAAACAAAACCAAAACAAACCCAGAAGACCAGATATCATTTCAAGCCACACATTATTTTATAGGCGTAAACTTACTGGAAATGTAGCATATGAAACAAGTCTCGTTACATAAATAAATACTAAAAAATTACCACCAAGTTGCCTTAAAATCCTGGAGAAAAATATCAAAGAACAGTGTGAAATATAATCTAGGCCATTTTAAGTTTTGGTTAAAACCTAGATTTTAATCTGAAGAAGGAAATGAAGGATTTCTTTTATATGCACGTAAAGAACACATTTCTTCAAGTCTTCCTAGAAATAGAATTACTGGAGTTATTTACAACAAGGAGTAAAAGACATTTTAAAATGGAACACGCATTTTTCTTTTTAAGTGGAAAACCACTATATTCTTGTAGTGAAATAGCTGAGATCAAGGCTTAAAGGGGGAATCAGACAAAAAAAAAAAAAGTATTCTGCTGGCAGGAAATTCAGGTAATTTTGGAAAGTTTTGTGCCTAGTTAGTTTTACGTGGCCAGATGGACGTGAAAGACTGCTTGGAAACAAGCGTCACCAAGAAGTTCCTAGGGAAAATAAAACAACTAACAAGAAAATAAGCAACACAAACTCACCACAACAAAAAACAATAAACCAAAAAGACCAGTGAAGTGTGAAGAGTGTATGTAAACACATAGTTGATGGGTTAAAAAGATGGGGGGAAAAACCTGAACCAGACAGAAGCAGATGCAACACGTTCTATGCAAGACACATCAGAAATGCTGTTTTAAAAATACTAAAGGAACAAAGAAAACCCACCAGACTCTACCAAAACACCATGCGATGCACAATAGGGACAGAATGACACAAAGAACAGATGATGGCAAAATGTCCCACTGAACACTGTATTCCCAGTCGGTTTATGAAGGCACAGGAGGGCACAAGGACAGGGCACATCTCTATTATTAGGCAGCACTGAGGACCTTCAGTGTAATATAGTTGCATCTTCTTGTATTCTCAGCCTTTGGCCTACAAAAATCTCCCTCCAGGGGTCCCAGAGAGATGCAGTGAAAACTATTAAAGTGGAGATAGTCTGGACAGGTTAAGAAACTTGTTCTCTGAATTACAATTACCTGCAAAAGAAGAGACATAGGGTATTCTCTGGGCCCTACGTGTCCTCTTCCTGTGCTGCTGCTCTTACATCTCTTAATTTAACATTACTTTATCAAATGTAGCTATAAAATATAATGGATTAATTGCTCTTTTTTATCTCAATCTACTTTCCTGAGGTTCCTGACTTAGTGCATTCATTCCCCATGGCCAGACCAGGAGGGATGCTCACAGGCATCGCTATGTATTAGAACAAAGTTTCAGCCATACACACTGCAATTCCAGAAACTGGACTTGGCACAGACAAGTGCTTGCAGCACAAGCAGAGCTACACGAGATCCAGAAAACATCAAAATAAGTACCCAGCCCCATTCAAATTCTTAGCTGTTGTAAATTAGCCATGATTACGCCTTTCAAAAATAAGTGTGAAAAGTTGCCTAATACATCGCAATAATTAATAAATTTGAAGGACTAATGATCTAATTGCAGATACCCTCAAAACAGAGGAAGCCTAAATTAATAAGCGTGTTTGCAGGGAGCGATTCAGCCTAACTGCTCGGAGCATTTGCTTTCCAAACAATGGACTTGCTCTAAGCTAACAAACACCCAGTCCAGCCCAGTACAAACACATGCTCTCCAGCACCCTGGTGTCAGCATGGACCCAGGCAGTAGATAGCCCAGAGCTATGAGTGGTGGGATACTACGGGTTCATTACTGCTTAAAGTTGAAAGCATATATTATTGTGTCCTTTTTCTTTTGTTTTACTTTGTCCTTGGGAGACTGAGTTTTGGCATAGCTTACACTTATGTTAGGAGCTGCCCATATGCAGCAAAGCCAGCTTCAGGAGCCACCCATGCAGCAAAGCTAGCTCCAATGAGCCCCGTGGGACCCTCTGGCAGTGTGGGACGCTAGATGTGAGAGCAGATGATGTGCTCTGAATGAGGAGCTGTGATGCACTCTGTGAGATGATGGCACGTTCTGTACTACTTCAGCCAACCCACCCTGCTCCCACCATATGTAGCTGCCTGTATCACGAGAGGAAAGAAATGAGAGCAAAACCAAAGCACTGCAACAGGCAACAGCAAAGGAAACCTGAAAAAAAGAAACGGAGGTGGGGCACAAAGGTCCTGCAAAACGCTAGAAAACACAAAACCATGTGGAAAAGTGGCATAAGGAAAATTCAAGCTGGAGCAATGCAGCTGAAGTGGGTGAAAAAGAAGAAAGAAACCACAGCCACTCACCAGCTGACATCACGTCCGAGAAGCGTATTTCTTGTGACCACACTGTTTAACAGATGAAAAAATATACTCATACTTTGAAAGCAGAGGATTTGGGAACAGGGGGTGCTCCTCACCCCTGCAGGCACTCAAACCCCAGTTTCTGTTTTTTCTTATAGCCAGGTTTGTCAGCTCAGGGAAGGTAAAACTTCTTTATGGCTGCGGCATCATGTGCTGCTCGGTGTCATAGCATCACCACTGTGCACAGGTGACTTGTGCAGGCACAGTCAGAGCACCTCAGAGCCGTAAGGGAGCAAGACATTTTAGGTTTCATCACACTACTCAAAACAAACATGAGCCATTGCCCTGCCCTATCAAGATGAACCAGCAAGTAACACTGGGCTCCAGCCTCTCCCATTTCAAAGCATGTGGAGCTGGAAGCTGTGATCTTCACCCCAAAAAAAAAGTCTCACTGGGGCCATAAAATCACTAAGGCTGAAAAAAAATGACAACATCTAGGGCACTGGTAATTAAAAATGCTTAATTATTTTAAGCCAAATAAGATAATTATTTCTCTTTTCTGCAGAGGTAGAGTATTAAAACTACATAGATTGCAAACTCCTCACCATCACCGTGATACATTAAGTCATCTACTATTCGCAATACTATAAGAAGTATACTGTAAATAGCCCAAACTTCTCCTATTGTGTATATAACACACAGATCTATAACCTTCAGCGAAGAGAAAAATAGGAGAAAGCAGATGTTAACAGGAATAATATGAACAGGGGGGAAAAAACTAACAAAAATCTGGTAAAGTGAAGGAGGAATTTAAATCAGACCAAAGGGAACGCATGCTGGAAAGAGCAGTACATAGCAAGTCAAAAAGTCTGGAAAAATATCTGGATAGTTGGGAAAAAGTCACATGTTGGTCTTATATCCTGCAGTTATCAGCAGAACTACTGGTCACCTTTGGTTCAGCCAAGTGTAATTAAACTGTGAAGCACATAATGAGTGAATTTGCAGAGTAGAGCCAGGAGTTTCCAATGGCAGAAATATTTCTCCTTTGTCACACACCTTGGATTTATTTTTATATATTTATATAGACACATGACTGTATACTTCTTACACTGGGACAAAATAGAGCCAGAGACAAAGACCAAATGCCAGACCAAGTGACTTTACATTGCCCAGATTTTGAGTACTTACCATGTTATAGCATCGTATCATAGAATGGTTTGGGTTGGAAGGGACCTTCAAGCTCACTCAGCTCCAACACCCTGACACGGGCAGAGACACCTCACACTAGACCAGGTTGTTCCAAATCCCTTCCAACCTGGCACTGAACACCACCAGGGATGGGACAGACACAGCTTCTCTGGGCAACCTGTGTGAGCACCTCACCCACTCACAGAATTTCTTCCTCTTATCTAATTTAAATCCATCCATTTCCAGTTTAAAGCCTTCCTCCCTTGTCCTACCATTAAGTGCCATTGTAAAAAGCTGCTCTCCAGATCCCTTGTAAGCCTCTTTAGGTATTGGAAGGCTGCTCTAAGGTTTCCCAAGAGACCTGTTCATCACCTCTTACACTAAAAGTTGTTATAGCGCTGGAGCACACAGCATCATGGAATGGTTTGGGGTGGAAAGGACCTTAAACCTTATCTTGCTCTAACGGCAGGGACACCCTCCACTACAGCAGGTTGCTCCAAGCCCCATCCAACCCGGTAAGCAACTAAACGCAACTAAAGCTGCTGCATCCCCTCCCACCTCCGACGCTGCGCCGTTAAGGGCAGCAGACGCCCGCAGCGGCGAGGGGCGGGGAGCGGAGGGCACTGCCCACCCGGGCCGCGCGGCGGGCTCGGAGGGGAACTGCCACCAGAGGGCATCAGCCACCCGCGCTGGGCTGGAGCGATGCGAGGAGCGGCGCCCTGAAGTTGAACGCGGGAGAAAAGCACCGGACACCGCACTTGGCTCCCATTTCCTTTCTAGTTAAGGAGACACACAGCTTCCCCCCAAAAAGACCTAAACTGATGACTGCTTTGAGTCTTTTTTCCTCACACAGCAATTGCTGATAGCATCACAAGTGAATAGCAAAGTTTAGGACATTTACAAAACTTAGTTTAACCCTGATGAACCTAAGGATAAGGTGAGCATCCAGCTAAGGATGCTGGCACTCACTCTGCACTCAGTCTGTGTTTTTCCTGTGAAGATTTTGTTATTTAACACACAGCATACTCCACAGAGTACCTGGAGTTAGTTTCCAGCCAAGCTTTTACCACTAGATGTGACTGCTTTATTCAGCTGACAGCAGGACACTGCTACTCCTACCTACGAACTCCCAACACTCCACTACCACTCCTACCTAACCAGAGAACCAGAGCATTTTTGCTCTTGCACACACTAGGCTTCAAACTCAAATACACACATAAAACTCGGGACACAACCCACTGGAGAGCTCCCACACTTCTCTCAACACAGAAAACCATGGGAAGAGGGACTGAAACCCTCTCCCAGCTGCGTCAGGCCGCATTGCTTAGCTAGCACTAGGGGTTTGCTGTTCCCAAAATGTGAATGAGGACGACTTGGCCTTCAGCCCAAGCCACAGTCTGACTCGCAGGACATGTTCCTATAGTTCAGATTATTTGGAGTACCCTGGTATACCCCAGCACAGCAGCTATATCCAGCACTGTGGTGGGGGGAAAAAGGGGAAAGTCACACTCTCCCAGCCCACAAGTTTACTCTGAGGTTTTCTCACACAGGAGAGATGAGCAAAGCTGACAACTTCCCACTTTTAAAAGCACATTGCAAAATACACAGTGATTGCAAGCCCAAGTATCACACAAAGATCCTAAGTAACCAGGATAACATCAGAGACCTACAAAGATGTGCATCAGCAACATGCCTTAAGTAGCTACCACTGCAACATCATGACAGAAGAATAATCATTAAATCACTATTTTCCCCCTTCTCAGTGCCTGTGTGGGGGGGAAAAAGCCAGAATTTTACTGAATGATGCATCACCTCACATACTTAGTTTGCTAAATGAGTAGTCATTTGCCACAAAGCACAGAGCAACATCAAAATGCTTTTTTCTCCTTGCTTACATTGTTTCACTGTGTTGTCCAATGCTTTACCAAGACAAGCATTTGCTTTCTTACACAACAAAACATAGCCCAGAGCAAACTATGCTTTGTCTCCTTTACAAATATTACTCCCCTGGCATTGCTCACGTCTAGCATCTTTTCCACAGAAACAGCTAGATGTGTCCTGGCTTGTGCTGCCTTCCTAGTAAATCCGATGAACTGCTACACTGTTAGGAAATACATGCTTCAATTTAACAAGTAAAGATCTTAATCTAAGTACTTGTCATTGTTTAAGCCCAGCCTGACAACTAAGTACTATGCAACAGCTTGCTCACTCCCCTGCCCACATTGGGATGGGGAGAAATGGGAATAAAGGGAAAACTCATGAATAGAGATAAGAATAAGCTTAATAATAATAATGATGATTATGAAAAAGTGAGAGACAGAGGAATAAAACCCAAGGGAAAAAAAAAAAAAAAAACAAGTGATGCACAACAATTACTCACAACTCGTAGACCGATGCTCAGCCAGTCCCTGAGCAGCAATCAGCCCTTTTGGACCAACTCACCTCAGTTTACGCACTGAGCATGTCATTCTATGGTATGGAACTTCCCTTTCACTAGTTGGGGTCAGCTGTCCTGGCTCGGCTCCCTCCCATCTTTTTGTGCACCTCCTCACTAGCAGAGCACAAAAAACTGAAAAGTCCTTGATTTAGGGTAAGTCCTACTGGACAGCAACTAAAACACCCGTGTGCCATCAACTGCAGTCTCATAGTAAATCCAAAACACAGCACTGCACCAGCTACTAGGAAGAAAATCAGCCTTTCCATACGAAACCAGGACAGTACTCATTCACTCATTCCAAAAGCTGAGAGAAGGAACAAGCCTACACTTGGCAAAGAGCTACTGTTTCATGAAGACACAAAGAACCAGCATGGAAAAAGTTAACCAAGAAAACAGATAATAGAAATCCCAACAACAAGCACCACATGTGAGAAGTTTTCTAAATCCAGATGGATCCTTCCAGATGCAAACCTTCACATGCCTTTAGGCTGTGCAAGCTTATTTGCTTTAAAGCCATATGAATAAACCCTATTTCTTCATCTCAAAAATAAAACAAATTGCTCATACATTTTGCATTGCAAACACAACGGAATTGTTTCCACATGCAGAAAAAATATGAAATAAGGAATAAATGTAAAATGCAGAGAGTGGACATATGGAAGAGTTCTGACAGGTTCAGATTGAAGGTTCTGAAGCAGCCACAGAGCCTCTGGCAGGATAGCCCTCCACAGCAGAGAAACTACCAACTGGCTGCTCGTAAGCACTTTTACTCCCTGTTGCAACAGCCTGAAGAAGAGTCAGGCTAACAGCAACAGGCACTTTCCCACAGTTTATCCAGGAATTCCACAAATACTTTCCAATTTGTGTGCTATGTCATTTGGGGGTGAGTTTTGGGATTGGCTTTTTCTGCATGTTGTCATCCTTATATTGCACCCCAGATTAGAGGGGATTGTTAATATTATAAACCCTGCTCCTATGGCTTCCCTGCCAATAAAATCTTTGCAAAAGCACTCTTAGAGCAGCTCCACCATTTAATAGATTTCACCATATTCTTTGGCCTTTTTTATTTTGTTTGCTTGGTTTGGGGGTTTGGTTTTTTTTAAGCTTAGATAGAATTTCTCAAGGTTAATAACTCTGCAGTTCCTGAATAGGTGCAGATGCCAAATCCAGCCAAGAAGGTGCTTTGCTGCACAGCAGGGAGGAGGAGCAGCTGTCTCCCCTGTGTATCCAAGGTAGATAAACCCAATGGTTGAATGCTGTGACCAGCACAAGAGATATAAATCAATGACTTGTCACATCAGAGATGAAAAGAAACCAACTGCTGCCAAAATGAAATCACTGATAGGAGAGCTGTGTGAATTTCAGAGGAAATGAGCTGAAAGGTGGGGCTCACCACAGCGATCTCTGATAACCAGGTTCCGGCCTTCCTTCAGGTGGATGGTCAGCAGGTAAGCAAAGGGGCTGGACAGGTCACCCAAGCAATCGTTTGCTTCCTCTAGAACCTAAGGAGAACAAAGAAATTAGTCACCGCTGTGCACCTCCTGAAGTGGATCATGAATGAAGCAGCTGTTCTCTTGGTTTTGCAGAGACAAAGTTCTTGTCTTTCCTTAGGGCAATTTTTACAGAAAGGAGGGAAAAAAAGCTATTTCTTTCCCAGGCTTTGTTTGGCAACTGGCTAATTATGAGCATCTGGTGTCTTCAACAAAGCAAAGGGTAACCCAAGAGGGGTTATACCTGAAAGTGAGTTCTAATGTTAACAATAATAAATGCATGCATTCTATGATTCTATGCACAGGTCTTCCAAATCCTACCAACTTCCTGCACTACTGTCTTTTCCTAGGTGTTTCTTATGCATTCACAGACTATCTCAAGTTGGAAGCAACCCATAAGGATCATCAATTTCCTCATGATGACCTCATGAGGAAGTACACGTTTCACATAGCTGTTGAGAGGACAGCATTTCTTTATACAGTTTAAAAGAGAGAAACACAGCAGTGGGCAGTGTTGGTTGTGAGGTTTTGCAGTAAAACTCAGGCAGTTTTTTGTTCATGAGAGATGCTGCCAGGTTACACACCTCAGCATCATCCAGCGAAAACAGCCTCTGAATAGCACTTGAGAAGTTATCAGAGGGCAAAGGTAGAGAAGTTCATCTGGACTAAGCAAACATGCGTTATATGCGAAATGTCTGTCAAAACTGCCAATGCCTTTTCACACTGCTCTGAAACTGTTCTTGTTGTCTGACAACCCCTACAGCCACATTCAGATACTTGCTGTCTTTATTTTAATACATTTTATTCCTGGGCTGCTAGTTAAGTATTTATCCTGATGTTTTCATCCATCATCAGTTCAACACAGGTAGTATAGACTACTTCAAAAAATCCAGAACATTTGGGTCTATCTAAAACATTGCAACTGCGTTGCACTACTGAAAAAAATAACCCAAAAACCACAAAACCACCACTAAACAAAATCATGGTTTAAGCCAAACCATAACCCAGAACCACACAGCCGCGGGCTCAGTCCCCCCCTTTTTTCCTCCCCCCCACTCCCAGAGGGATGGGGAGGAGAATCGAAAGAATGGTAACACCTACAGTCTGAGATAAGAACAGTCCGGTAACTAAGGTATAACACAAACCACTGCTGCTACCACCAATCATAATAAAGACAAGGGAAATAACAAGGGGAGAGAATACAACCGCTCGCCACCCACCCATCAATACCCAGCCCGACCCAGCAGTGATCTCACCCTTCCAGGTAACTGCCCCAAATTTATATACTGGGTATGACATGTTGTGGTAGGGAATACCTCCTTGGCCAGTTTGGGTCAGGTGTCCTGTCTCTGCTTCCTCCCAGCTTCCCCTCCTCCCTGCCAGAGCATGAGACTCAGAAAGTCCTTGGTCGGAGTAAACATTACTGAGCAACAACTGAAAACATCAGTGTTATCAGCACTGTTTCCAGGCTGAAAGTCACAAACACAGCACTGCACCAGCTACTAAGCAGGAGAAAAATGACTGCTACTGCTGAACCCAGGACAATACCACACTGAGGAAATCTACAGAAGGCTTCCTCACCTCTTGGGTTTTTAAACTTGTAGGAAGTAAAGAACCTAAGCTAAAGTTGTACTTCTGATAAAGTTTCAAAATGCTTTAAAATTAAAGGCCTTACCATGTGATTATCAAAAATCTGAGATGATGTGGAAGAATCTAAATCCATTTCTCCACATGGGTACTATAAAACAAAAAAAAACAAAAAAATAAATACAATGAATTAGACAACGATAATTTAAGGATCCAGGTGAGTTACAACAGCCCTTGAGAACTCGGAATATCCTTGGGATGTTCAAACCAGCATGTTCCTGTCGATATGCCTCCTACTCCTAAATGCATTTCAGGTCTTGTTTAAACTTAAACAACTATTTCAGAATACCACCCAGAGATCTACCCCAAGGCTGGACAGTTATCAATGGTGGGACAGTACAGGCAAGTAAGTACTCAGGCCAGTAGGCACTTCCAATGTTTTGGAACTTCACCTCTGAACAAGCGCAGAATTCTAAAAGTCTAATAAAATATATGGAAAAAGTATGCTGTCACCCTGGCAGTTCTAGAGACACAAATCACTGCAATATGCTGGGGCCTGGTGCATGCCTACAGAGCCCTGTTCAGTTCGCTCATGAGGCAGACTACACTTGAAGCAAAGCCATCATGAGAACAGGGGGACAAGATGCAGAGCTCAAATGAGGTGGTAACAACCTGATTCCTATCCCTGAGTGAGCCATGAGATATGCAAAAATATTTTAGCCACCATGCAGGCACGCACAATGTCACCTGGCTGATTCAATGCTGGGATAACACAGCCAGTAGCTCGGAACTGACTCAAGCATGAGTGAGAAACATACAGTGCAATCAAGCAAGCCAAGCAGTGAAAACGTCTCTGGTATGGAAGATGGTGGCTCACACTGCAGGGAGGAAGTTGA
Organism: Psilopsiagon aurifrons; assembly: GCA_025447955.1. Taxonomy (NCBI): domain Eukaryota; kingdom Metazoa; phylum Chordata; class Aves; order Psittaciformes; family Psittacidae; genus Psilopsiagon; species Psilopsiagon aurifrons. Next base: position 22,335 of record JAOEHY010038925.1, on the reverse strand, counting down.
GTGAAGAGCTGTGTGGTGTTTGGCTGCCTGCTGGGTTAAACCATGACAAAAGGGGAAAATAGATCTTGGACATGTACTTTCTCCCACTTTGTGCAGTAACTGGAAGATCCAAAAGCTTTTATTTGGTGCTCAGCATAGGAGAGGAAGTCAAACATTTCTTCCCAACTACTGACTCATCTAAAAACTTGACACTAGTGTCAGAGCGTCTAGACTGTCTGGACACATGGAAGGGATTCATCAGTCAATATACATCTGATGCTACTTTGACTGCTGTAAGAGTCTATGATCATCACTTTAGCTGAAGAGGACCTACGTGCCTAGGCAACGTTTTTGGTCTAACACAGGGCAATCACAGTCCATTCAAATCTAAAGATTTATGCTAAGAATAAACTCAGTCCACAGAAATGCACACAAGGTGGAATTCAATCCTCATGTGAAAATGTCATTATGTGCAATGTGGTAACATCCAAATTTCTCAGATGTGAGCTGCATTGTGTGGAGCACTATAGAAACATTAAAACAAAGGAACCACCAAAGATCATGAATCTTAAAGATATTGATATGCTGAAATAAATATAAATACACTTTTGTGCAGTAATTCCCCTCCTCCTCCCAGATACATATCTTACATATCAGGAAGTACAGTAATCCAGCAGTGCAAGGAAAACTTCACTTGCATGACAGACAAAATTTAGCATTATGGTTCCCACAGCAATCATAACTTGGCCACCTTGCAAAAACACATTAAAAGTAGAAAAATCATCACCATAAAGAGCAGCAGCAGAAGTTTCTTGCACATCAGAGCTGAATTATGGCTGCTAGGGGAACCCTAACCATGAATTTCCTGACTAGTACGCATAAAATCTCACTTGTGTACATTAAACTTAGCATTTCTTCTAGTCTCCGGCTTCACAGGGATCTCCTTCAGGCACCATCATTGGCACTAATAATGGTTTCACTTTACAGCTTGTTTTACATGGCATAAACACAATCACAAAATTGCATTGAAATTATAAGTACCCTCTCTGCTAGCTTGATACCTTTTATACTATTACCCTCAAAGTTACAATTTTCTGTTTACTCTGCTTTTCGCTTTTTTCTATTACATCAGGTTTTGAACAAAGATTGTATTTATAAATTAAAAAACTTTGATTTTTCATTTTAGCTCCACATAATGTAAATTGCTATTAGTCTAAGTATGTAACTGCAGTGAGCCCACTGAATACAGACAAAAGCCTTACTGAAAATATGGTATTGAAATCTTGATTTTTATCTAACTACAGTGATGTTTCTGAACTTTAAAGTAAAAACAAATGTGGCCACATCCACCAAGCAGGTCACAGTTCCAAACATACCTGTGTAAAGACAAATCAAACAAGAGTGTGTGTGTGTACACATATATACACACACATATATATACATATAAATCAATGATATGTTCCTCCTGACAAGATTTGTAACTTTATCTCCTCTTGTTTTCTGCAGAAGAAAGGCAGAAAGGGCACTGAGTGCATCAGTAACAGGATGAGGCTTTTGGTTGCCAGTGACACATCACAAGGTGCTAGTAAGAAACAAAGCACTGTTAGAGCATTTCAGCAATGACATAGAACCAAAAAGTAGTACCAATAGCACCCTTTACAATCCAAACCAGTCAGGGCGGATGTGGTTCTGGGCAACCTGATCTAGATAAACATGTCCCTGCTCATTGCAGGGGCCTGGATTTGATGACCTCTGAAGGTCCCCAACCCAAACTATTCTAAAATTCTATGATTCTGTGATTCTAGGGAGGGGTTCAATGCAATTTCTGTTGCTTCCTCATCCTCCAGTTTGCCTAGCTGGGCTGCAATAGAGAACAGATATAGTAAATCTCGTAGTAAATGGAAATACAGTACTGTGGCAAGAGCCTTTATGGAAGACAGCACGATCTGAGCACTGGCAGCTCTGAACTGAGAGTTTAGATGAGTGCAAAAACCACAAGCCCACATTAAGCTCATGCATGATGCTTGGCAAGTATCTCATGGTATTGGGTGACCAAAGATAACCAAGAAATGAGTAGATGCCATATGACAAGCAATTCAGGGGGAAAGAAAGCTCAACCTACATTTTTGCTTTTTTTAGTATGTTTTGTTCTGGGGATCTGCCTTCCTCCTCCTGATTTACCTCACTGATCAGTGAATGATGCTCCCAAAAGAAAGATATGAATTACTGTCATGCTTCTCACAGCAACCCCATCCACTCTTAGGAGACCAGCAACTTCCACAATAAACTGTTCCCATCCAAGGCACATGGAGTACGAATTTGGTAGGGGTCAGTGAAGTACAGAAAAACTGAACACTGAGTTTTTCACCAAATTTCATTTAAAATATAACTAAATTTGTTCAACATTCCTTATCTTATTTCCTGTTTCAACTTTCCTTTGCTTCACTCTCTATTACATATTCTTTGGGAAAAAAAAATCTTTTTGCATTTAAAAGTTGTAAATGGAAGCAGATTACGGGAAAGAAGGCAGGATATTCACACAGCAAGATGATTTGCTATAGAAGTAAATACTAAATGATTTACACAAGCACATACACAAATACACATTTTGGGAAAGAAATAAATGCTGCAGAGAATCAGCCAGACTCAGACTGTGCATCTGGAGGAAACTTGAAGTTAAGCTATTGGATCATTGTACAAGTACCTCCTTCTCCTCAAGCACTTAGTTTGCCCCAAGTCAAAGCAGGATTAGGATTAATTTTGGTGCTGCTGCAGTAAATTCTAGGTTAGAGTTTTTCATCTATGACAACAGGAAAGAACCGCTGCTATCACAGAACTTCTTAAATAACGATGCGTCCATAATGTTCAACCTACCATATACTGAGTTGCTACAACTTCAGAGTAAGGTTTAAGCACAGAAAAAGTGATACACTATTTCAGCTATTTTTCCTATGTAGACCTCTGAATAATAACAAAATCATAGAATAGTTTAGGTTGGGGAAGACGTTTAAGACCATCAAGTCAAAACGTTAACCCAGCACCGCCAAGCCCACCACTAAACCATATCCCTGAGCACCACATCTACATGTCTTTTAAATACCTCCAGGGATGGCAACTCCATCACTTCCTTGGGCAGCCTGTTCCAATGCCTGACAAACTTTTTGATGAAGAAATTTTTCTTCATGTCCAATCTAACCCTCTCCTGGAGCAATTCAAGGCTGTTACGGTGTGTTTCCCATTTTTTCATCTCAGATGACCACGGAAAGCAGTTACCACAGCTGTAACAACTAGGGAACGGGAAAAGGCTTCAAAAAGTTCAAACTCGATCCTGCCCAGTGAAAACTCAATAGCAGATACACTTCCACAAAACATAAATGAAAGAAATTTTGTTTCACGCATTCATCTGCTGTCTATATTATAAAGCAATTGTGCAACTCCACAGATTCCCCACCTTGCACAGGCCAGACAGGAATTACTGGTTTATGCTGGATTTGAAGCACGTTGTTCTTTTATCCTCTTGCTCCTGGGACATTATGTCCAGCCACAGAAGTACTGACCATGGAGGCAGAGTAAATGGAAGAAGGGGGACAAGATGGGGAATGCGGAAGAAACCTTTTGTTTTGCACCGCTCTGAATAATCACAATGCAAACCCAAAGGACAGCCCTGAGCATGCTGCTACATGTTCTCCATTTTCCATCACATGCTTTTCTTGGTTAATTCCAGGTACAGGCAGAGTTCACCTCACCCATCACCTTTCACCTCTTGCCTTCTGCTGGGCATTGAGTGGGTAGAAGATACATTGATTTTGCTATACTGATCCTGGTAAGCTGTATTAACCAAAAAGGGTAACCATGGCAAATGCATCAGCAGCACTTTTGAGAGCCCAACAACTGTCGCTGCAACAACTCTTGACTTCAGCAAGCAATTCCAACAAATCTGAAGGATCATAACCTTGCCAGAACAAATTACAACCAAACTGGAGCAGGGTTATTTTGTAGCTTCAGACTGCCCAGGAAGCCGACTGTACCCTGGGCTGCATCAAAAGGCGCATGTCCAGCAGGCTGAGGGAGGTGATTCTCTCCTTCTATCCTGCCCTCATGAGACCACCCCTCCCCTCCGCAGTCCTGCGTCCAGCTCTGGAGCAACAACACAAAAAGGACATGGAGCTGTTGGAGCGGGTTCAGAAAAGGTCACGAAAAGGTTCAGAGGGCTGAAACACCTCTGCTCCGGAGACAAGCTGAGAGAGCTGGGCTTGTTCATCCTGGAGATGAAACAGCTCTGGGGAGACCTTCTAACAGTCTTCCCTAAAGGGTACCTACAAGAAATCTGAAGAGGACTTTTTACAAGGGCATGTAGCAACAAGACAAGGGGGAATGGCTTTAAACTGAAAGAGGGTAAATTTAGGTTAGACATGAGGGAGAAATTCTTTACTATTAAAGTGGTGAGGCACTGGCACAGGTTACCCGGAGAAGCTATGGCTGCCCCATCCTTGGCAGTGTTCAAGGCTAGGTTGGATGGGGCTTGAAGCAACCTCATCTAGTGGAAGGAGACTGGAACTGGATGAGCTTTAAGTTCCCATCTGTCTCTAACCATTCTAGGATTCTATGACTGAAAGGATATCTGAATTAGTCTCCAATAATCTGTATATCACGTACGGTTTATGACTATTTTTATCCCCCATTCATTCCTTGAATATGGTCCCCTCCTCCACCCTTTCATAACCCTGACAATTAAGGAGAAGCGTGACCCCAGTGCAGCCACAGAGCCTGGCCGATGCCCAAGCCACCTACCTCTGCCCCGTCATCCGTCAGAGCAGCACTCAGGCGGGTGCTCTGCAGCAGCTCAAAGAGGTCGGTGCTGGATTTTCTCTTTCCCTCAGACACAGGGCTGCCTGCAACCTGCGCATCCGGGTGGGTGACTGTCGCCTCCATGGGTGACACCTGCTGCGATGCCCATGTCCAGTCCTCTCCCAGTGGCTTCACTGAAGAGTTCCTGTTTTTCACGGACATCACAGACCTGGAGAAGCTCTTGGGGGAGCAGTTTGAGAACATTTGAGTACTCACATAAGTCGTTTCTTCTTCTGTAACAGTTTCCACCTCCAGCATGTCGGGCACAGACACACTGAGGCGTCGGTCCAAGGAGCGGACCTTCCTCTCCACCATCTTGCTAGATCTTTTCTTTGACTTCTTCACGCTTAGGTTTTGCAGGAATGGTCTAGTTTTCTGTTTCAGGGATCCCCAGACAGATGGTTTATCCAAGTCCATTGCTGCAACGGAAAGCTCAGTAATGTGTGGTTCTGAGTTGATGTCTGGGCTTAAGCCACGACACTCCTGCACGGAACAGCTTCAACAATTCCCAGGGTGGCTAAAAGGAACGTAGGAAGAAGGCAAGTCAATCATAAAAGTGATCAGCCGCTAAAGATTATGATTCATGTTGTCTCATTTTGAAACTTTCAGTCATTTTTCTAAACAGTTACAACAAAGCACACCGCATTAGTAAGCGCTTCCAAATACAATCTTGATCTGGTGGGTAGGCTTGATTATCTAGGTGGAAAACAGCCGGAACAAGTATTTAATCCTACATTAAAACGCAACGTCTGCCCACTGCTTTATGATTGCTAATAGAAAATGTTATATTTCTTCCTCTGCCAAGTCCCAGTTAGAGAAAGTTTTGAGATTTATTCAATTTGAAACTGTTTCTGTGCAAAATTCATCAGTGGGAGTTAAATCATGATAATGCTAGCACATGAAAAATGCTGTCAGAGCTGGCACTGTAATTTCTGCTGATGTTTTTCCAGCCTGTGTAGGGGATTGGGGGCTATTACCTAGGCTACATGGATTCTTACACGATGTGTTAGTGGACAAGCATGACAAAATCAGCTCCACAAACTAGCTGAGACTGAAGAGGACACATAGGGCATGAAAAATCCCAGCTGAGGCCCCAAAACATTCCCTTATGTTAACCCACTGCCAGTGAAAGTTGCCACAGCAGAATTAATCTTCCTCACAAAGAAGGCAAATGAGAGAATATGAGGAGAAAAATGGATGGGTTACAGATTTTGAAACCTCTTGGTGGACTCGCCTTTGAGTTGGCTCATACTGAGCATTTTTACAGTAGGGAGGGACAAGAAGAGCCAAAACAAAATCACCTACTGTATCTGCATTGTAAGGGAGCAGTCTAATGGACACCTCTGTGCACAGGAATATCCTCAAGGCCAGCAACTTTCGCAGTTAACAACTGAGCAAGCATCCTTTTTCTGTAAAGCAGAGACAGTCAAATCATTACCAAAACTCATTGAGAAAAAAACCTGGAACCTGCAGATTTACTGCTTCACAATCCCAAAAATGAGCATAGAGTGGTTAGAGTATATACACCTGTGGCCTTAGAAACGCATACCCAGTAACTACATGACTGCTACTTCCAAAATTCAGTGTATTTACATTCTAACATCTGCATCATTGACCAAAAATGACTTATTCCACTGTTTTTCTGATCACTAGAGAAAACATCAGAACAGGCAACAGAAATACATCTGCTGGATGAATCCAGAGAGAGAAATCACTGTCTGCTTTCAAAGAAATCTCTTACATTAATTAATCTGAATGAAATTGCATAGCCAGATACTTATTTAAATAATTTTATGACTAGCCCCACTATACTTGCAGAGTGTTCAGGCATCTACAAAAAGTGCTTTAACTGTATTACTATATAATTAAAGCTGCACAATCTTCTCCCTATTTATATCAATATATAAGTAATAACAGCATCATTGTATTCCATATAAAATGGGTAAGCCTTAATGGTATTACATGCATTCACAAGGCAGTAACAAATTTTACTCAAATAGGAAGGAGTGCTAATGTAGACATAGCAGCTTAACACAGTATCTTTATCTCTATCTCCAGAATTCAGTCCCAGTATCAAAGAGCACATGGACAAACTGAAATTGTTTTTCTCACCTCACATCATCACTAAGAAGCAAAAATAATTTTCTGAACCTCACAGAGAGAGAAACAAAGGCATGGAGGGGCTTTCTTTTCTTGCTGTGAACGTACAAGATTAATCAGATTTACAGAGTGAAGTACAAGATGGTTAGACTTACAGAGGTGGAGAAAAGAGATAAATGCCATCCCTACCACATTTGACTGGAGGAGACGCAGGGATGCCCATGTTGGAGCAGCACGCGATACCTGCACAAGCTCAGCAGAGACATGGCTAAATTTGCTCTCACCTGCCTGTGGCTTTCACTTTTCTCTCTTCAAACAAAAGCTTGACAAGGCAGCCACAGGCTTCCTTGGAAGCATCACATCACACGGCAATAACAAATTATGAGGCTAAACACATTTGCACAAAACATTATGAAACACACTGTTGGGACTCATTTAAACAACTCATCTCCTGCCAGTGCTCTCCGCTTTGCTCGCCTACATGCATAGAAACACACTGAAGTGAAGACATTGTAAATAAAGACAGGGCAGCACTCAGCATCCACTTCCCTAGGCTCTTACTGCTTCCTGTTCCCTTCCTGTTATTCTCTACCTGTCTCATTTTGACAACCCACTACTGTTTTTATTTTGTTTACTTTGAGATTTTGTTTCTTAGCAGTGGGCTTATTCCTGTACGTTTTTCCAGTTACTTTCCCCAACTGAGTATTTTTCCCATTTTCATTCCCTCTGCTACTGAACAGAAATGGTTATTCAGCAAGGATTGTGCAGGAGACCATATTGTATATCTAAGACCCACTTGCACTGAACCCAGAATAGCAGAGGAGGATTCCAGTTACCCAGAAGCTCCCACAGGGGGAAAACACAGAGGTGCTATTTACTGCATAAGCAGCAGGAGATTGCCTGAAGTGAGGCCACAGAAAAGGCAAGCTCATCCCTGAACTGCCAAGGAGTTTGGCCATACTCCACCTTATACCCATACTCCTGCTGCAGGAGTGAATACTGTATTTACAAATTAATCCAAATGATGGTTATAATACACGATTAATAATACACAATCTGTTCTAATCTGAGAAAAGGGTGAATACAGTCTGAAGGGCAAATGCATCAGCCATCCATAGAGTGACATTTTTTGCACTTCATCAGTTCAAGCAGAAAAAACCATCACCACCATGACCAGAGACCTATTCCCCAAAGAGATCACTGGAAGATCAGGAATGGGACCACCCTCCTTCCCCAGTACAGTGCTGAACCCAGGGGTGCCAGGCTTCATGGATACCCCGTGCTACACAAGAACACATTCAGACACACAACTGCTCTTCCTTCCTACATCATTTTTTTCTCTACTTTTCCACAGTTCTCCCTGGCTTGTAAAAAGCGCATTCTCGGTACTAGCATGTTGTTCACATAATCCTTACCCTCCACAGGCCAGTTTTTCCTCTTCCCACAGCCTCAGAAGCTTGGTGCCAACTATATTGCCAAATATTCCCTAAGCAACCAGAAGGGAAAGCATACTTTGCCAAATTCTTGGTCTAAGTTTGGCCTCTCTATTCCTTCCCCACATCAATGGCACATTGTACCAAAAATGTGCAAGCAGTAATCAAAGAGAAACATTTCCTGTTATCAATCTTAACTTTGCTGGTTTTAATTTCATTGAATGACTTTTCGGTAAGGAAAGGAAAAGTTCCTTCTAGCCTATCTTCTTCAACCTTCTCTTTAATATGCTGCTACATCTCAAATGCTCAGAAGAATCCATGTAGCTTAATCTCGTCTTCCAGCGAGACTACTTCTGATTGCACTTATCATTTTTATTGTATGCTTTTCTTTTGCTGTTTCCTCCTCTTTTGGGGGCAAGAAGGAAAGCGTTAGTGACAGAAAAGGTGGTCACAGCTCATGTCTGACTGACACAGCAAATATTACTAGCATTTTATCCTCCTTTAAGTATATTCTAAACATGGCCCTTGGGACTTTTTTTTATGTGATTTGGTTTCTGTCACTCTAAGTCTCTACATTCCCCTTTAAGCTGTTATAATATTTAGAGCTAAGTGATTTTTTTAGATGTTATAACAGGTGGCTATAACAGATATTTCAAACACCACTGAAAGCCTAGAGAAATCATTCTGTAATTCTACTTCACTTACTGTCTTGTCAGGAAGCCAGAAAAGCCACAAGTGAGAAATACTACAAGATACTCTGAAAACATTATGAAAGTACCCGATGTTCCTAAACTAGCAAGCCAAATCAAATTGCTTTACATACTGGAAATCATGGAATATGTTGTCTTTCTTCACTAAGTAACCATTCCCTCCACAAGCAGCAGTGCACAATGCTCCCTGAAGCACCCTGAAATTATCCCTGCTTTTAAGAAGCACCCTCCAAAGCCAGTGAGAAGATAAAAATTAAACTGGGAATACCACATCCCTACTTCAACCTCCATTAAGTCCAGTAATTACTGTACTCAATTTGCTTATCTAATCAGGGTGAAAACATTGGGTCAGTTCACATGCCACCCATCTTTGCAATGCCTCATTCATGCTTTCAGCTACAACTAAAGAGTAGCCAACATTTAAATCCATTGTAGCTGAAAATACTAATGGGAATCAGAGGCTGGTAGGAAGATGCTCCTCACTTGCATGCATCAGCACAGGTTCAAACTGGAAGGAACTAATTGAAACTCCCTCATTGTAAAACCTCTATTGATTCTGGGTGCTCTGGCATAGGATATTCACCCCAATCTCTGCCTGCCTGGCACAGACTCACTTAAGCTGAAAACCTAACACATGAAATATTATACAAGCCACAAGAAAGGCTAATTACACTTCTGCAATGCAGCACAGTATTTGGCTACTGAAAATTCTAATAAGAATATAATAATATATAATAATAATTCTTTTGATTTATAATTCCTGAATTCCGTGTGCTGAAAAACACTGACATTAAGAAGGAGATAAGGGAGTGGGGCCTCTTTTCACACCCTTCTTTCAACTTTTTGCTACAAATTCCATCACGTGGCTCTAGGAGCCATAAATCAAATCGTTCCTTATAACAGGAAAATAGCTCTCAGCTGAGTAACAACTGTATGTGCTGGGTGGTTATTTCTGTAACAGATAATACTAAATTCTGCAGATTTTTCTCATCACTGTGTCTAGAACACAGTCAAATCTAAAACATTACTAATGAGTATAATTACTTTAAAAAAGGAAACCTACACTTATTTCTTTGCAATAGCTTACGGTATCTGGAAATACAGTAGCTTTATGATAAGCATCAACAGCCACAGAGATAAGACAGTATCATCCAAAAAAAGTAGCCTTTTGTTCAGAGTTACTATTTTATCCTGAAGGACTCCAAACCCAGCATCAACCACACTCATATATGATACTTAAAACGTTTAAAAGAGAGTACTTTACCAGGGGCAGGATGTTCCTTGGATTACCAGCACCTTCAAGTGTTGCCGACGAAAGTCCAAAATGAAAGGCTGACCTAGGTGGGCCTGAAGCCATTCCTCTCTAGGTCTGATCACAGAAGCTAACAAGGACACTGAATTAGATACATACATCACAATATTGAGAAACTAAGAGAGCTTCTCTTCCTGCAGCTGAGTCTCACAGCATATGGTAAATACCTGAACTTCAATTTGATAAGGCACCAGAAAAAGTCTGATTTCAATCTGATGCTGCATAGGCTAATTACCCTGGGGAAATCAGCGTTACAATTATTTTTAGTACTAGCAAGCATCAAAGGGAGCAAGCACACTGCTGAAGGGTAGCTAGTCTTCATTGTGTCGGTTACTTGCTGCAAAAAGCAGGGCTATGTCTTGTCCAGCTTTTACATCTTGCCACTGTGTTTGAGCCCAAGCTTCCCTGTAGAGCTTCAAATGATGCCAGTGAGTTGATACAGACCCTGGTTTTATGCTGCCCTACTGTTACAGACTCATTTGCAAAGTGCAGTAGGATGCTAAACTTAAAAGTAAAAACTTGACCTGTTGCTGTCAGCCAAATTAGTACAACTGCTTCATAACAGACAATTTTATATGCTTCAATGGAAATAAGTAGGCCAAATAAACCAGCCTTATTTTCTTGATGTAAGCTGAAAGAAACCTACAGTCCTTGCAGAAGATCACTAATACTACCCAGGGTAAATACAAAGCTTAAGAAAAGCCTACTGCAGACAATAAAGGCATCTTAAGACAGGCTGTTTTGTTGGGGTTTTTTAAGGGTTTGGGTTTGCTGGTTTGGGGCAGGGAGGTGGATAACAGACCCCTTGGTTATTAGGCTCTGGGCTTTTAGATCCCACATTTGGTTTTTCATTTTTTAATGTGATGAGCTCCATCTTTCACAAACACACAAAATGAGCACATCTTCTTCCACTTATCACACAAGGGAGGAACAGAGATGCTTGAACTCCTTAGAGACTCTTTTGCACAATCTGGAGAGCTTTTTTCTCAAGGTTCATGAGCAGACAGTAACTGTGAGAAGTAACAGAATGATCAGCTGCTACAAGCATCTTAAAATAGCATCTGATAGTGAAAGTTACCAAAAAAAAACAACCAACCCTGCACCTGCCTCCAGCTTAAAAAAGTGCTGCTTTTGTTTTGTTTCTGTCCGTTCTAAACCAAAAGAAAAATGATGAGTATGGGGGAAACGGAGGAGGAAGTGTTTGGGTGTATCTTTACAAAGATATTTCACAAGCTTCTTCCACTCTTTCAGCTTCTTTCAAAATACTGTAGCTTGCAATCATACCTCCGCAAGCCAGAAGGCCCCTTCAATCTTTTCAATATAATTCATGGCACTGTACCAAACTGGTACAATTAAATATGATCTTCACAGCGCAAACACACCTTCTGAGCATCAAACCTCTCTGGGGACCCCTGTGCATGAAGATCTGCTTCCTGCAGCCCTGTGCCATGGGGGATGAGGTGTACATCAAACCAGGCTCCAATAAAGATCCTGGAGTGACAGATCCTTCCCCTGGAAGGCACAGTGCCATGTGCTGAGATCACGTTAATAATCAGGACGTTTCTTCACCACTGGCTAGATTTGTTTTACAACTTGCCTTATTGCTCCCAATCAATTCAGGTGAACCCTGAGAAAGGCAGTACCTGGAGCAGACCACCTCCAGGGGCAAGGCAAGAGGAAAAGCAGATGAGCAGATAAGGGAAGGAGAGTTGTAGGCACAAGCAGAGTAAGAGCGAGATAAAGAAAGCTCTAAAATAAATGGAGAAATGAGAGATTTATCAGGGAGCAACACAAGATTGGGAGAAATGGGGACGAAGTGTTGCAGAAGCTCCAGTGGGAATCCAGCCCTGCAGCCTCCTTCCTCCTCACTCTCTCCTTCAAGCCTGTGTTCATCTCTTTTATAACAAAAGGTATATTTTTATAACAAGACGTGCACAGAAATAGACTATCCCTTTTCATAACTCTCAGGGAAAACAAACCTAGGAAGGAAATTGGAGACTCATTTCCACTGGAGGCCAAATCAGCCAGTGCCTTTTACTAGCACTTAAGTCGCATATTTAAGTAAAAGAAGTTAATGTTTATTATGCAAATTACTTGAGTGTGAGCCAGCAATGCTCCCTAAATAGCTACTATTACTGTCACACTCCTTATCAAAACTCAGTGACTATATAGGAATGATCTATTTAAAGCTCTGCATAGTTCTTTATTTAACAACAATTGACCAAAGTGGCCTAAACAGAACCCCTCTGATCCACAGAAATGGCCTGATGAAACTCGGACAGGACAAAAGCTCATGCTAAGCAGGCTGATGCAGTTTGCCCTCTTTCCTTCCTTACTACAGCACATTCCTCTTTCCAACAGCAATGTGGCACGTGTCAGGGCCAGAGATCACAGTTAAAGTTGGATACACAGGGGAGCTGAGATTACTCTGAATCCGTATTGACCTGTGTGATTAAATGTCCTTTCACATTTAACATCTCAGAACTGTTTGGGTATCTCTGTAGATAAAATGAACCAGTGCTTTTACAGTCTCCTAATTCACAAAGGCAGAAGGCTGAAGGCAACTGCCCTTAAAGAAAATAGGGGTTTGATGTGTTGTAGCATATCACTGAATGAGAGAATTGCAACAGTAATAATCATCACTTTCTGCAAGAACCACAAGTTACCTTACAGAAAATCACTGCACTGGGATATCTGCGGTTGTGCATCACCACTGAGAAAGTTGAAAGGGAGACTGGAAAACCCACATATTAATAAAGCCCTTGGGAAGCTCTCGGTGAAGCCAAATGTTTGAGGGTTTCAGTGCCATCTCCTGCACTATCACACACATCATCAGCACAACTAACTTGCACTCAGTTAACAGCACAAAGACCACAACCACAAGTGTAATGAAAAGCCTGTGACAAGCACAGGGGAGTTTAATTGAAGAATAAAACAAATATTTAGCATGCAAAGCAGTCATCAGATCCTCAGCCTCAGAAGACACTTACTCATAGCCACAATGAATCTGTGTCTGACCTCCAGGCTGTAACTGGTAAACAAGTGTTTATTTGTGGAGAGACGGAAAAAAACCCTCATTGTCACTGGTGTGTTTTTCTAGGGATGTATTGCTGGAAAACACACAGTATTTCTTCAGTCTCTAAGAAACCAAATATGTGCAGAACTACTGCATACTTACACCCATGTTACAAGTACAATAACTTAAGGACAAAGCTCCCCACATAATTCTATTTCAAAATTCATGAACATTTTAGTGGGCTTCATGGATCCTCAGCTACTCTAAATCCAGTTACAAAGTTACTCCAAATCCTGCTACAGAAAGAGGAAAAAAAGGCAATTTTAAGAGGAATTTTAACTTCAGTAATAAGCTATGATTTTACAGATGAGAGTAGCTTAGATAATAAGACTAAGCCATACATTATACGGCTAACGCCATAAAGTTAAGCAGCAAAACACCTAGTCTGATAATAAACAACATCAAAAAGATATATACAGACTAGTCACTAACACCAAGAAAGCGTCTCCTGCTTCAGCCTGACTTCTGGGTAAAAAAAAAATGCCAAAATTTCCACTAGCAAGATTGCTCTACACAGAAAAGCAGCCAATGCATTAAGACACCTTTCTCCTGCACTAAATGAGCTTCATCTTCCTTATTTATAGCTGTGATTCTGGTGAAAAAATGATTGAATCCTAGACAATAACTTGGTACTTTAAATTTGAAGAAGGCAATGCATAAAACTAAAACCAATCACACTGCTCCCCTGAACTCATGACAGTAAAACGTTCAGCACATAAATGGCAGCATAAACCTGAAGATTCCTTTAAACTTCCCTTTTTCCCAATTGGAGAGATCAAAATTTATGCCAGAACACATCTCTAAATGCCAGTCACACGTCACAGCACAGAATCAGCTTTGAGGTTTATTTTTCCATACAACATTTGAGTTTTCAGCCTCCTGGCACTGGAAATACCTTGTCTCTGTCTTCTGTTAGAGCATTATTTTCCCATTGACAAGAGCAGATAAAGCTGGTAAATTGAACTCATGCTTATTGGGAATTACACTTTAGCACTTCCGGAGTCTTAACACTGGGGGTTTGGTTTGCTAAAGCTGAAGCCCCTGAATATTGACATCATTTAAAGAAAACCACAAACTATCAATCCAGTAACTAATTTAAGTTTGAATAAAATGGTCAGACATTAAAATATAAGAATTTGCTACAATACATTAAATAAGCTGCTCTGGATTTTTCCCACAAAAGTTCAGAGAACATCATCTCTATAATAAAGCCTAGTTTTATTAATTCTGATGCATTCCTGGAAGTGATGTAATCAGAAAAGCTCCCCAAACCAGAAACGCTGGAATAGCTGAGCTAGTATGATGATGCTTACTTGTGCTTGATGAAGTAATTCAAAATTCACTTTCATTTCTTCTAAGATATTTGATTTTTATGATAGATGTGCTCGGTAGCTTTCATTTTGCACACCTTTGTCCTCACTGCAGTTACAGGCAACTCTTATGTAGTTCAGCTCATTGGCATTACACTGGTGTTCCAGCCACTTATTTCTTCCAGTGTTTCCTGTTTCTAACCCAGAATTTTCCAAAATATCCTATCCTCTCTGGGCCTCAGTAAGGGCTTCTTTGATATAATATTGTTCTAACCGCATGCCCTATCAGTGACTGTCAGAGATCAGGCCCTAGGGACATGGACCTTTGATCTTACCCAGTATGACCATCATCATATTGCATAAAACAGTTGCTGGAGATGTTGCCCCAAAGTCAGAGCTAACGGGGATATCATATAGCAGGTGTCTGATGCCTGTCTCACTTCACCACCCGCAGCACAACACACACCCTTAATGCATTTTGGAAGAAGAGGGAGGAAGGAAACACCCCACACTTTGAGGAACACTGTTATGGACCAGTGATTCCTGGCAGAACTTGCATGCATCCTAAAAAGCATTATTCATTCCCGTTGTACACCATCAAATGATGGGCTATTCAATTTTCGTGTTGAGGTCTGGGTGTCCCATGACATCAGAAAAATATTTTTAACAGAATTAAAGAGATTCTCCATTTAGAGCCTCAGTTTGCTGGATTTTACCCCATTTCAGTTGCATCAGACTAAAGAACACGCATCCTAGGTCCAAACAGAGCTAGTGGAAGCTTCATGCTACATCCAGGTGGTGGACCCAAGATGTTAACATCTGTCAAAATCAAGCTGTTTTATTGGGGAAAACTGCACACACATTACAGAGTTCTTAAAAAACGCTGCAATCCTGATTCATTGAGGGTAAATATGCTATAAGAAGGGTGGGGTAAAGTTTGGTAAACTTTAAATACCCTTCCTTAAGCATATCTGTATCTTCCTGCTCATTCTGCCCAGACACAGTGGCTGTTCATTTGTATGCTGCTAACCACAGTGTGGGTTTTTTGGTTTTAATCCTCCTTTCATCCATACAAAACTCCAGGCAAGACAGTTTAGAACAGCTCAAACTGATCACTACACTTGTAATTATCATGCCCCATTCACGTATTCTCAAATGTTAACGCCTAAATTATGATCACTTAGCCCATAATTAACAAACAAAAGGCAGAGCTTATTAATCATGAATGTTAAGTTCTGCTGAATACTAACTAAAAGTCACTTTAATTCAGCTATCATAACTACAGAAACATAGAATGGTTTGGGTTGGAAAAAACCTTAAGATACCTAGTTCCAACCTCCCCTGCCATGGGCAAGAATGGCTCACACTAGACCATGTCACCTAAGACTCTGGTTTAGTTCATGGATTAAAATCACATAGAGCTGAGGCCAAAACTTGTGCAAGCTGTCAATAAAAACCTTTAAAGATGCAGTAACGTTTAGTAATGTTTTTGAATGGATTTAAAAGCTATCAACATTCCAGTTAACTGTGTCTAGCAGATACAGCCAAGTGTCCTAAAACAAACTGCTTGCAGCCAGCTAAATAGGTTTGGAGGTTTTCTGATTTGAACAACTTTTACACCTACATATATGAGTGCTTGATCTTTTTCAGCTTTTATTTGCACAGTATAAAAGGCCAGACAGTATTATTTAGCAAAAATATCTATGAGGTAACCCGGGTTGTGTGGTTGATTTTAGGAACCAGAAAACTTCCTGAACCGGAGGAAACAGGCTGCATTTCAAAATGCAAATGTCTTCCCCTAGCTTGTAATGAGACTCACGTCCTTAATCATAGTTTTACAAACTTGAACAAAATTCAGTCACTTACACATTAAAAAAAGGTACTGGCACCACTACCATTATCTGAATATAAGTGGGGGGCACCCATTATAACCACAAGCAATCCCAAATAGCAGGATTTCTACAGAATCCACTAAAATATGTAACTGGAATTAGATGTTTGCACTCAAACAGAAAAACAAGACAAAACAAAACTCTACAGTTAATTGTTTCCAAGTACGAGAAACTGGGAACAAAGCCTGCTATTGAATGAGCATTAATTATTTGCCATTTGGTTCTGCAGATGTTTCCCATGAGGGAAGACAGCAAAAAAACATTCCACTTGAAACCCAGTGAAGCAGTGTTAAGGAGCTGAGTTATGTTACTGCATTCAGTTGGGTATTTTTAATTTTAATTGTCAAAAACATTAGGTTTAATAGGATTTTATTTTAAGGTGAGCTCGTATCCAATAAAATTTCAAATATCTGAGCTCCATAATCCCTTCTCACTTAAACCCAAATGCTTTAAAAATAACTCACAGCCATGATAATATGATCTAAGAGAGCCTACACCATCCTTGCTGACAGCTTCAGATCATTGCCACCTCCACATCAATGGCAACAAAGACAAATACATTAGTAAATACATTAGTATGGCCATTTCATTTGCATCTATCTACATTAAGAGATTAGCAAACAATACAGATTATATAGACCCTGTCCTGTTTAGAACTTAGTTCTAGAGCAGGGCTTATCTATTTAGTGGCACAGAATGAAAGCACACACCCACAAATCCTGAAAAGACAGAGCTGCTTCTGCATCTTAATTTATGGTATCACATGGAGCTGGAAATCTTTCATTTCCAAATTAGCTCTTATCTCTGATCTTAGGAGAGCAATTCCAAGAATTTTGAAAACAATGAAGTCAGACCAAACCTAAAGTTTCCAGTAAAGCAAAATTTACTTTTGCAAATGTAGTTCCTAGGAATGGGCAACAGGAAGAAATGTCAAGGGTACAAGTACTTTCCAGAAAGGAAGGATATGAATAAGATATCCCTTTTTTTCCCCCATCCCAAAAGGCAAACAAAACAAAGATCTCAAAACCCGCATTGCTTGTATTTTAGCAAGTTGGTTTTGTGGGAAAGTGGAAACAAGCTAGTGAAAGAGCATCTGTGTAAATACATAAGAAACAGGCATCCACCACAGCAGGCAGAAAAGTCACCCTGTAGGTCACTTAGCTCCAACTCTCACCATACACCAACCATAAAACAGAGGCAAACGATCAAGCTAACTAGTTTTAGCTAAGGACCACCAGAGAGTGCTATCCAGAGGCTCTCTTCTGCATCTTGTGCATCCTACATATCCATACAAGAAACCTCTCTGGTCATCTCTAGACACCTACACAACCAAACTGGAAACATTCCATCTCCAATTCCACAAGCAGCCTTGAAGGCTCCCAACTCAAGGGTCTGTTTTCCTTACACAAGCAGCAGCTGAAGTCAATGGGAAAGTGAGAATACACACAATTCATCACCATCAGTCCTGATTCAGGTTTGACAGTAGGTGGTGTAAGCATCAAAACCCAAACGGTAAAAAAATGCCTGGAGGTCAGGAGACTGCTTATGTGAAGTTAACAAAAAGGAAATAAACTTCCTTAAAAAAAAAAAAATAAAAGCAGTACACATTTAAGAAAACAGAAATCAAACCCAAAATCTTAACATCCTCCAGATTTTCACTCAATAATCCAATTATTTCACCAGTGATAAAGTCACAAAAGCTTTGCAGCAGCTGTGTAGCCTTGGAAAATGTCAGCTCAATCTGTGCTCTTAACAGATGGTTACAAATAGGCAGTTAATCAAAACTTAAGGAAACACAGCACTAAGCACATTATTTACTGCAGGTTTTCCCCGAAGTGTGAAAATTGAAGTTATGTCTAACATTGACCCACATGGAACTGTTCTGGACAAAGCAGCAGTCATCTGAGAAAAACTCATCCAAATTTTCATCACATATATCATGTAATTGGACTATATCACTCCAAATAACGATTTAGCTCATTATGCTGCCTCTAACTCTGACCAAAAGCAGATGCTAGAAGAATATAGTCAGGTAATTACCTTGATTCTGCCTGCAAAATAATCACCCGGCTTCCAGGAATCTGGGATTTAGGGACTGCTTCGCTAGAAATTGTACCTGCATCTTCATGATTAACAGCCCCAGCAATACCTTTTCTCTATTCATTTGCCTAACAACTTTTAAAATTCATAAGCAACAGCAAGATACTGCAGTAGTGAGTTCCACAGATAAACTGTGCATCTGTGAAATAGTATCTCCCTTTACTGATAAGTACCTTATTAAAAAAAATCATTTATTATTGCTCATTTATTCTCACCTCTTTAAAATTTGGAGTTACTTACACTTATGAATAATAGCTCTATATTTACTCCATCACCCAGATTTTGCCTGCTTCTGCTTTATCCTCTCTAATAATTCCTCTTAATAGAGGAACACGGATCTTTCATGGAGCCTGGTTACTGCTATACCATCTGAACAACTGAAATGCCACACAAAGCAGGCACACAAAAACTTTGGGATGGTTCTGAGATAATTTTCTGAATACACCTATAGTGCCTTACTATTCCCAAGATACCCAAGACCCAGGGAAGGAAGGAGAACATTTAACACAAAGTCTTCATTAACAAGGCTTCCTTATTAACGATCCTTCAATTGGACCAAAACCTGCCCACATAACAATCACCCCACACTGTGGCAATGCTGGTAAACCTGTAGTTACACCCAAACTAATTTCAAGAGGGAAACTGCCAAACATATAATAAGGAGATCAATCATTTGATAAAACACAGGACACTAATCTCAGTTTCTCTTATCATTCAGAGTCTTCATTAGGACCCTCACGCACAGGGACTATAGAAGGAAAGTCTTTAGACAGAAATGACCTAAATATGAATATTCCTTCTGCTTCTATGATTTCATTTTATAGCATTAGCAGCTTAGAAAATAGAGGTGCACTCAGGTACAGCTGTTATGCCAATACTCAATTTCAAATCAAAGTTCAAGGCACCCAGGCTTCTAAAATCCTCACAATCCTGCAAGGACCAATTTAGTCTTGAGAAACAGCTCCCTGGGACCCAGGGAACATCTCACTGCTTAACTCTGGTAGAAAGAGACTGAGGAAAAATGTTGGTTTTGCTTATAAACAAGCTTCTATGCAAGTATGTTATCTAATAAATACAACTGGAAGTAAAATGGGAATGTGGGAAGGGTGCCAATGTAAATCCTCCAAATCTGAGGAAATTGGGAGGAATTTTCCACTCAAGGACGGAAAAGGTGTGGAGGAAATGCAGAGCATATTTAGCAAGCTTTCCTCTCCTCTGCTAAGGTAAAGCTTTGCTCTCTTCCATGCCAGGAGGCTGCTGCCCAGGCAGAGGGGTCACAATGAGCATGGAGATGACGAGAGACCCCATCTCACTGCTCCCTGGCAGACTGAAATTCAAAGCCCAGCCCTTAGATTACTTCACGGTATTGAAATGAGTGACCAAAATGCATAAAACCTGAGGTTCTCCTAACAAATTGACAGCACAAGCTGTTGCCTATGTCCTAGAATCACAGAACACTTAGAGTTGGAAAGGACCGTAGTTCCAACCCCCCTGCCATGGGCAAGGACACTTCACACTAAACCATGTCACCCAAGGCTCTGTCCAACCTGGCCCTGAACACTGCCAGCAATGAAGCATTCACAGCTTCCCTGGGCAATCCATTCCAGTGCCTCACCACCCTCACAGTAAAGGACTTCTTCCTTATATCCAATTTGAATTTCCTCTGTTTGAGTTTGAACCCATTACCCCTTGTCCTATCACTACAGTCCCGAATGAAGAGTCCCTCCCCAGCATCCTTATAGGCCCCCTTCAGATACTGGAAGGCTGCTATGAGGTCTCCATGCATCCTTCTCTTCTCCAGGCTGAACAGCCCCAACTTTCTCAGCCTGTCTTCATACATGTCCCACACGAAGTTCACAGCCAGTGATGAAGGTCTCACGGCAACCTTCAGCTATCTATAAGAAATCAGTGTTAGAGATAAAAAGGGCAAATCAGCACAATGCAGACTAAAGCAGCAGCAGCAGACTCTCAATACTGCCTGAGAATCAAATAGGAGGAACTGAGAAGTTTCTGGGGTAAGGTTTATCCTTCATCCTGAACCTACCCTGGCCACATACAGAGATCACCACCAGCTTCATCACAGGCAGCCCCAAATCCCAGTGAACTTCAACATTTAAAGCACAACTGCTGTTCTCCTCAGGAGCCTTTCTTACTTGAGCAGGTATATTTTTGAATAACTATCTGTTCAACTAAGAGAAATTTCATCAGCGCAGTTAGCTGGAAAGCTGCTGCTTGCATTATTAAATGCAAAAGCCACTGGAAAAAAAAAACCAACTTGCAGTTAAGTTGAGCCAGTTTATGGTATAATTACCTCAAAGGACATGATAAGCAACGCTTCTAGTCCTCTTGCTGTCTTATGCACTGGCCTTGTACCGACTGTCCACGACAGATGTACATCTCTTCCTGCCTTTGTTTCTTAATCAACACCTTGAATACACAAAACTATGAACTATTCTGTAGCTTCTTCAATATAATCAAAGTCAAAAATGTCTTAACAGCACAAAATTTACCAGTACCATGAAAAAAAATGAAGTGCCAAAAAATTTATTACATAAAATTCATTTCCTCTCTGAGCCGTTTTCTTCTTCACACATCAAGTGCAAAATGAAGCTACACCTACTGAATCATCTTCGGACTATATCATATTAAAGTCTATTTGCTTTACGATAAGCTATTTTGTGATGTTATTGAACAGCAGCAAGATAGCAAACAAGATTATCACTCAAATGCACTCGCTCATTCTGACAGCTAGATATACCCACTGAACAGTATCATCTCCTGAGAATGAAGCAAAATCACTGTACAATACATGACAAATTCTACAGCTTAACCATGGAAAATTAATATAAAATTATCCAGGTGAGAATTTCTACTTTCTTAATGCCACATAGTAGAAATTCAGCTTCAAGCGTGCTCTGAACAACTGTCATCAAACTAGAAGCACCAAATGGTTTCCTGCCGGTTGCATAGTTGTGCTATGTGCACATCATTGAAAAATTACACTATTTCTCATTACAAGCACATGAATGGATCTTTTTTTTTAAAGAATTATACCTTATATCTTCAATTTCTATCAAAGGTACCCTTAAAGCAGCTTTGCTGCACTATTGCACTTGTGTGCGCATTTCTTCTTTGTTGTTTGTTTTCATTTTAGAGATTGTTTTATTGTTATTAAGTAGCTTATTTCTTTAACTAAAGTCCATAGCCAACCAAATCAATTTCAGTAAGCAAGAGCACACAGGGATGAAAGAGCTCGGCGAAAGCTGTCTGGGAAAGGAGAGGATAATTTTCTCATGCAAACAACAACAGAAACATTCATGCAAGGTCCAAGTATCCCATGCAGCATCACTAAAGCAATACACAGCAGAGCACAAAGCAACCGCGAGCTTCCCACTATGAAGCTGGATCTCCTGGATTGCTGAGAAAGCATGCACAAGAGCAGCAAGTTGGCTGGCACGAAATGGGCAAAATCCACTAAGTCTCCAGGGCTGCGGTGGATTCGGCAGTCCTGGCTAAGGTTGGACTTGATGATCTTAAAAGATCTTTTCCAACCTATTTGTTTCTATGAAAATAAA
>JAOEHY010038924.1:25926-44580 GCA_025447955.1 Psilopsiagon aurifrons | reverse complement strand
GGTGAGCTGTTGTATTCTTTTCCCTTGTATTTCTCTTGTCATTATTATTACTAGTGGTAGCAGTAGTGGTTTGTGTTGTACCTCAGTTACTAAACTGTTCTTATCTCAACCCATGGGAGTTGCATTCTTTCGATTCTTCTTCCCATCCCTCCAGGAGCAGAGAAAAGAAAAAGGGGGAAGTGAGTGAACAAACTGCGTGGCTGATTTATGGCCTAAACCACGACACTGGGGTAGCCACCATACTCCTCCCAGCACAAACCTGGAGCATGTCCTTCACCCTGTTCTTTCCACTGTATTTGGAGTTTTCTTTCCCAACCCCATAAAGGACCATGGAAACAGTACCTGTCCCGTCAGCTCTCCTCTCTTACGCTGTCCCAGGGGCCCAGCACAGGCTCCAGAAGCAGATAAGGGCGGCAGAGGCCATGACTGCAGGAGATACCTACAGTGTGGCTGTAAGAGGGTGGGCAGAGAGACACAGAAGCTCTTCCAAGCCCTCCCAGCCAGCATGGGCCATGCAGTGCCCTACTCCCTGCCAAAATGGAAGTGCTTCCAGGCTGACATCCTAGCAGCCTTCCAGTATCTGTTGGGGTCCTGCAAGGACAGCATAGAGGGACTCTTCATCAGGGACTGTAGCGGTAGGACAAGGGGTAATGGGTTTAAACTTAAACAGGGGAAGTTTAGATTGGATATAAGGAAGAAATTCTTTACTGTAAGGGTGGTGAGGCACTTTAATGGGTTGCCCAGGGAAGTTGTGAATGCTCCATCCCTGGAAGCATTCAAGGCCAGGTTGAACAGAGCCTTGGGTGATGCTGTTTAGTGTGAGGTGTCTCTGCCCATGGCAGGAGGGTTGGAACTAGATGATCTTAAGGTCCTTTCCAACCCTAACTATTCTATGATTTAATGACATTTGGGTTTTCCTGCTTTTTTTCCACTCTGTGGCTATGAAAGAGGTACACAAGATTTCAACTGGAGGAGTTTGTGCCAGGCTGAGATTGAAGGCACAGTGGGACAGACAGAATGGTTGTATTTGGACAAATCCCACAGCAGTAACATGCCATAAGCCATTCTACAAATACCCCATTTCCTGCAGCCAGTGAGTGGACCTTTTGTGCTTTAAAAATCTAACATCTCAAGTTAAGATCACTCCTGTGCTTGTTGATGTTTAGGCCTATTGCAACATTATTTCAGACAACACAGAGGATATTGGAACTTGTCACCTTCTCCCTGATATTTTGTTTTCCTCCTGAGTTTGAAATGTGAATTGGTTAAAGCCCAGAGGATTTCACAGGGCTCTTTTCGTTATGACAAAATGACAACAGAAGAAAGGCAAGGTTCCTTCAGCTTGCCATTGCTTTTTGTTTCTGAAGTATTGCTTCTAAAGATCTTCTCCACAGTAGCAATTCCCCAGTCCAACATTCTCTAGCTCTTGCTCAGAGTCTGCGATCATAAAAAAAGTCTCAGAAACAAACCAGACCCCCAGGTTCATGTGTCTGGAGAGGTTTTTCAGGAGGAATTTTCTAATATCTTTTTTTTCCCCTTATACATCTCCAGCCTTGCTCATGACCTGTACGAGAAGGAAGTCAGAACTTCTTAAATTATCTCTAAGGAAATAAGGTTTTTTTATATATAATATTATTCATATATATATTTTAAAGGTGAATACTTTGTATATATACATATGTATGAATGTGTGTGCATATAGACATAAAAGTTCAGCAGTATGAGTAGAGTCTTAATATTTTCTGCTGTTCTGTCTAGCTGAATAAATACCAGAGGTCACCTGGTAGGATGGCAGTAAAGGCTTGTAGTCATTTCCTCCTTCCTTTTACAGGCTTACCTGCAGAAACCTTCCAGCTTTGGAGAAAATCACTCACCCCCCTCCCCCACCCCTCTTTTCCACAAAACCTTGTAAATTCAGCAACGTTCTTCATCATGGGATGTTTCCAATGTGATTAGGGAGGGGGGAACAACTGCAGATTACAGTTCGATTTTCTCTAAACAACCCTAATTTAAAATGAACCAAAGGGCTTGTATGAAACCAATCAAGCAAAGAAAAAAAAAAAGTGAGGTGGATAACAGATGGTCCCACATTTACAGGAAGCTCTGAAATGAGCTCAACCAGACTAAGCTATTAGAGGCTTCCAAACAAATAGGCCAAAATAGCTGCTGCTAAATACTGGAGTCACTGTCAAATATCCAAGTCTGCCTGTAAGTTAGGCAATAGTCTACTGAAAGGAAGACTAAAAAGTGCAATCTCCTTATTCTCCATACTGACCATGAGTGCCTTTATGGAAAACATGCATTGCTGGTCACTTAAACACCGATAGTGCTTGTCCTGTCAGCCCAGTATAGGTGTGAAACCAAGAAATGCTTGGTTTATCCTTCTTATTAGCAGGTAGAAAAATCTGGTTAATTTTACTTGCATTCCTGTATTCACAACTCATCTAAAGATTAAGGCTCTTGTCCAGCAAAGTAACAAATGCACACCTAGCTTCAAACAGATCTTGCTTTGTGACTTCACATCAACAGGAAGAGACACGTGCTGACAACATGTGCTGGAGCATGTCTGACCAAAATCTGGGTGTTCCAACATCCTCGGGGGAGCCTTGGGCTGCATGAGCAGCAGCAGGATTCTACTATGGCTGGCTGCACCAGAGGATGAATTTTGGGATTTTGAACAAAGTTTGCAGTCACTATTTTTCCCTTCTACTGCAAATGCAGGATAGTTAGTGCAACGTGCCAAGTCCTGAGTTCTCCTCTTGTTGCATTTTTTACTAGTTTCCTAAGGATATGATGTTGCTGTGATCATACTCACCGTATGATCACAGTACATCACTGTTTCAACTCCTTCCCCCAAATATACCAGTGGCAGGATTCGAATTTAAAGTTGACAAATTGGAGAAACAGACTGAAAAAGAAATGAGGATGAAATTCTGTCAAGACAAGTGCAAAGCACAACCTTT
Source organism: Psilopsiagon aurifrons (assembly GCA_025447955.1). NCBI lineage: Eukaryota > Metazoa > Chordata > Aves > Psittaciformes > Psittacidae > Psilopsiagon > Psilopsiagon aurifrons. The sequence goes on along the minus strand of JAOEHY010038924.1, from coordinate 41,617 downwards.
GGCAGGAACAATCAATATCATGAGTACAAACTGGGACCATATAGCTAGGAAGTATTGGAGAAAAGGATCTGGGAACTACAGTGCACCATAAACTGAACACAAGCCTGTGGCAGACTGCTGTGCAATAGGTGAGCACTACACAGGACTGTATGAACAGAATACTAGTGAACAAGACCTACAAGTAATCCTGCAAGTACTTCTTATATTTTATTGAACACTTGTAAGGCCCCTGCTGGAGGTATATGCTTAGATTGGATGCTGTCCCTATAAAATGAAAGGGATCCACAATAAACTCATGTCAGAGAAGCTGCAGAAACTGTAGTGCCAGAAACTTGTAGGTACAGATTGGCTAAATACTAAACTGACAGTGTTTACTTCCATGCTCAGACAGATATCATCCTGGAGTTTGTGTTACCTCTGCGGTGACCAGCAATACATATGTTAATGGGACAACAAGGTTTCATGTGCCCAGGCTATGCATGGAAGCCCTTGTTTTGATCTGGTGGTCAGACCACAGTATCTTTGTATCTGTGTTTGAACTTCAGAAGATAGCATTATCCAGGTAACTAACATCATTGTGCTTGTGTTAAGGGGGTCAGAGAACCCTTAAGTGTGAGAGAAAAATCCTGAGATGGGAAAAAGCAGAGTCACCAAAAATCTTTTCTCTCTTATAGAAACCTGTGAGCAGCATCAGGGAAGAATCTTATGGAAAAAGAAAGCAATACTTTTAGTCATCTAGGCATGCTTTTTTCCCCATGGAAAGCCTTGCGACAGTAAAAGCATGCTGTGGCAAGCCCCTGTCAATTCTCCTTTCTCCATTTCACAGTTCGTGATTTGTAGGCAATAAGAAGAATCACAGTGTTGCTCCTGTGTGGAGGCATCGGTGGCAGGGGTCTTTCTTGTGTTCCCCGTGACAGGTTTCATTGCTCCTCTGAAAAACACTGTACAGGTAAAATGCAAAGGTACAACAACACAGATTAGCTAAAGAGATTATACCCATGCTTTCCCAAATGGAGAAAGGTCAATGGGAGATCATGGGCATTCCTGCCTGACCACGAATTGCTAAAAAGGGACTTCCGCAAAACCAAGAAAGCAGTTTCTTAACAACGTGCCACCTGAGTCCCTCCCAGACACACTTGGCTTTACCCTTCTAATCTTGGTAGCAGGAAGGAAAATCTGATTGCAATTAATCTTGCTTGACAAATGGTGAGCAGAGACAGAGAGACAGCAGGGCATGCTGAAGGCAGCAATGGAGCTGGGCAGCAGAACTGGGGTAAGAATTCAGCCTGACCTGAGACTCCCCTGGGGGCATTGCTTCAGGTGCAGGTACATCACCCCTTGCAGCTGTGATTAAACCCATCATAAATAGCCTTAAGAAACAAAGCAGGCTCTTTAATTTCTTGCTCAACTGCATAATTACCAACAGAGACAAATATTCTTACCACTTCTGCAAATGAGTCAGATTATGGATTCCATACTGTGTTACAGTGATGCCAAATTTTACCCCATCCCATGCACACAGAGCAGCACCCTGGCTCACATTGAAAAGGAGATATTTTGGTAGCAAAAATGAGACTACAAGGAGTATTGCTATTGTGCTCATCAGGCTAGAGTGGGGGTAAGGAGGAAAGCAGATAGAAGGGAAAGTATAATTCTGCACAGTGTGAGTAGTACTCTGAGATCTCATCTTCTATATATGCAGTAGTTAAATAACTTCTAAGTGCTAGTATGAGAGAAGAAATATTCTTTCATATATATCTATGTATAGAGTGAATGAAAACCAACATATGACCATGTAGTATAAAGTAAATTGCAGTAAACACAGATTTTTTTCAGAGGAAGCAGTGATTGGTTTTATACCTATGCTTTTATTGAAAACACTATGGAGGGACTGACTGTTTAACTGTTCATCATGCTGACTTCAACTCTTCATTTATTTTCTTTTCAGTGCACATAGTTTTAAGCTGCTCTGTGTATTGCTTTATATGTTTTTCACTGGTCATGGTGGGAAGGTAAACTTGACCTAGAAGTATTGACTATCTTACCTATAAGTGGCACAAAGGCTAATACAGAGCTTTTTGCTCTTTCTAAGCTGTAATAGCCAACACGATTTTTTTTTCCCTAAATTGCTGTTTTAATGGTTTAGCTATTTCAAAATATGTTCAATTATTTTGCTACCTTGCTTTGAAGCTCCTGATTTCCCAGATGGAAACACAGCAGACTGTGGGCTGAGGTAGCTGGACAGAGAGGCAGAACTGCCATCCCTCAATAGGCAACACCCACACTTGCTGGGGAATTGGTTTCCTCAAAGCACAGCCCCAGCGTAGGTTAGCTGGCAGCGGTTCAGTTTTGAAGAAATCTCATGATACTCAGTGTTAAAAGAAACAGAGTCAAGCACTCCAAGATGTCGCAATGCATCTCACCCACCTTTGGAGCAGCAAAAAAACCTGCAATACATGATAGATTATCAAAAAGTCCTACCACAAATGAAGACATTTCCCCTCCTCACACTTCATATTCTTCCGTTTTAAGCTAGCCACATTCAGAATAAAGAGAAAACCCCACACAGTTAACTTTCATTTTGACATGATAGTTGCATCAAATGCTTGACACAATGGAGATACAAGTTACTCCAGTAAAGACTGGGGCGGGGGGGGAGGGGGGGAAATGCGAACATCTCAAATAGTGTCTGGACTAAGAAAAGTAGTAGTCAGAGTAGACTTCTGTGTAATTAAACATGGAGTCCCCAAGGGCTATTTTAATCGGTGCTATCTATGACAACAGCAACAAATAGGGCTTATCCTGATCTTCCGCTTCAGAAACTGTTTGACTACACAACTGGGCAAGCAAGTTTCTTGTGCATATATGCTCTGTATTCCAAAGTACACAAGAAAGCACTTGCAGTGCATGTGGGACTTGACTGTGCAGTTTTCACACAGGCAGCCGAAGGAGGGAGCAGACTGGAGGACCACAAGGCTGGGTCATGAGCACTGCTGCTGGACAAATGCTGTGGGTTTAGCTGCCATTCAGAGCCCTGAAGGGTACCATCTCCTTGCCCCCTCCAAACAAGCCCTCATTCAGCAGGTGTCAAACTGTGATGATACTCCAGAGAATGGCAATTGCACATTTAAAAATGGACAAATAAAAATACGGCAAAATCCCCCTTCCGCTACCACTGACCTGTCAGCATAAAAGAATGCAGAGTGCTATGTCTTCACCAATATTAGCCACTATGAACAAACAGTATTCATGGCTTCTCCAAGACATTTATCCTGCAGTAAAGTTGGTACTACCAAATTATAGTAATTATTTATTAATGACAGTTTTTAGGCTACTAGCCAGATCAGTGCTTTAGGGGCATCTCTCTGTCCAGTCAGAAGGAAGGAGCTATGGGGACTTCAGGCTAGTTGTTCATTTCTCTATGTCACAGAGCAGTTGCTGGCTGTAAATAACCATTTCCACATTAAAGGAAAGGCAAAATATCTCCTGGAGACCTTCTGAGATTTACAGAGGCTCATCACAACAGGATTCATTTGGCAGCCACAGTGGGTTATTGGAGCTGCCCTACAGTGCCTCAACTTTATAAGAAAATGAAGCATATTAGATAAATTTAATAAATGAGCACTGGGTCCTCCCAGGCAATTTTCAGATCTGCTCTAGGAAGTCCATAGTCCTATCACTGACTGCATTGGCATTTCATGCATATTAAGAAATGCAGCCATATACTCTAAATTACAGGACTAGAGTCTTAGACTTTAAATCCTTCAGGACAGGAGGCCCCTTCTAGCAGGAATTATATACAATGAGTAATAAAACCCCTATGTATGGCATAATAATGGCCTACTATGTCTATTCATTATTATTGATGGCAATATTATAGTTTATTAACACTTTGCTTTATGCCAAAATTTTCCCAGAAAGCATCTGGTTTGTTGAAGGCATGAGAAAGTTTTCCTTTGCTATCCAAATCTGTGGCACAGCTATAGAACACTAAAACCCTGTGGAAAAAAGAGGCAGAACATGGGCATTCTTCATCCTCTTACTAAAAGGCACTTTCTTAGGGGGAGGTTAATTATTTAGAAAGTAATTTAATTACCTCATTCACCACTTCACTTGGTCTTCTGCGGCTGGCTGCTCCAGGCTGCTGTGTCTGCTCCCAAACTGCCAGCTCCATGCAGCCTTGGTGTTCCCAAATGCTAGAGCTGTGACTGTTACCCACTCAACCCAGGCCCCGGCCTTGCCACTGTCCTGCAAAGCTGCTACATGGTCCCCAGCATGGCTCCCAGCCATATAGCTCCCTAGGCACTGCACGGGTGTGAGTGGGACTGTCTTGTCTACATTTAGGCATGCATTTCAGCTTTCTCTCCTCCCCCAAGCACAGCAAAGGCTTGCATCAGCACTACATCCCCTTGAGCAACCATTTAAGCAAGCTCCTCTCAGCAGGACTGGAGGAATGGCAACAGGTATGGCTGCATGCGTCTTGCCTGAATCAGCAGCCCTTGCTGTAATATCACACAAGGTGGCTTTATGGTCCTTAACAGGAATGGATGGAAATTTTCCCTTTTAGCACTGGCTGATGCACTCCCACAGTGTTAAAAGAAAAGCGAATAATACACAGCCAGTTTGGTATTGCATTTGTCTTCCCTAAACCAAAACTCCTCAAGAAAACGTTTGCATGTAGCAGGAACCTGCTTTCAGCCTGAGCCTGGGCTGCCCTTGGGGCAACACCGGGATACTACATCATACAGCTGACAGTCAACAAAATGGACAGATGAAGCAAGAGGGCAGTGATAGCCTCAAGCATATTTCTGGGGCATGGACCCTGTTCATAGAGGTGTAGCTCACCTCCCTCCCATCTGATCCTTTCTGCAACTGCTCTGAATTTTAAATGGTAAAAAGAAAATAATCAGTTTTAGTGAGTTTTTGTAAATTTCCCAGACTCTCTCATAAATATTCCTTCAGCAGTCCCAGCAGATTCCTGTATTGTCCTATGACTTTGCTGGGAAAAGACCATTCTTCTACATTTTAGGGCAACTGTGTATCTGTGGAAGAACACTGGTGGCTTTGTGAGCATTTGTGTTCAAATCCAACACAGAGAAAAAGGATGGATTAGCCAGAGGACTGCCTTTCAAAGAGAAACCTGTGGTTTGAAACAGATAAGTATTGAGACACACCCCTTAGGAGCAGTTAATACCCAGGCTGGACATAAACACATTTTCTAATCCAATGCACTGTATTCTACTCCTAAGCATGTTGCAAAAATTATAGAAAAGAAAAAAAGAGCTTTAAACAGCCATTATAGACTGTTAAGCACACTTTAGCAAAACAGTGTTATGCCTAAAAGACAACCAGAGTCCTATGAAAGAACCAAGGGAAAAATAAACAGCACCAGAAAGAAAACTCACTGCTGTGGAAATTAGTCATTAGCAATATGGCATTACTGCCGCAGTTCAGCCAAACAGTCCAATTTGACTGTCAGTCTGCTGATTGTGACCGTTTTCAGGATGCGGCTGGTTGTAACAACTCACACTTTCTTTTCTGAATGCTGTGGGTTGAATCCTGACCACAATTAATATTTGTTACGAGTAAAAAAAAAAAATCATACTTTAATAGTGAAAATAAACTACTACTCATGAGGTTTCTTCAAGATGGACCTATACATTTTTTAGTTACATTTTCAGTAATATCCTAAATTAAGGCTTGTCGTGGTAAGGCTATATGTTGTTTTTAACTAAAAGCATGTTAACTGCATATGATCAGAACATTCGTTCAAGCTTGGTAAAAGAAAAAAAAAGTGGGCTTGATTAATAAGTACTTGCTGAAATACTCAATTTAATCAGAAACTTCAGGTCAATTGTTCAAATACATCAAAGACCAGGAGAAACAGATATTCACTGATTAGCTTATTAGCAGCATTCAAACCTTATCTGCTTCTGCACTACAAACTTTGCTTTGTTAGATTGAAGAATTTCTTGGCTCCTAATCCAGATGTTATTTTCTCAAGGAGCTTTCAGGAAAAGAGGGCTTGCAGCTAGTGGAAAGGTCTCATCTGTATTTCTAAACAGAATACCAATATGTTGTGTGACCTGGGGGAACTCATAAGCTGTTGGTTACTTCAATTCCCTCAAAGAAACTGAATACTTCTTTTATTTACTGTGGGGATTATTTCAGCAATACCTGTGAACAAAAGAAATCTTTAACGGAAGATAAGACCCAAGTACTTTTTCTTTCCTCTTCAGAAAGTTTGCAGAGCATGACTGTATAAAGTTAAATTTAAAATAGGTTATAAGATTTTATATTTTTGCTTCTGGGTGAAGTATATTTTCCTGACTTGGCTCTGTTTGCTGATGTTGAGCCCATGTGTGAGTCCCAAATTAAGGTAAACTCACTGTACCATTGCCAATATGGCCACATCTCTTTTTAGGACAAGTGTGTGCACAGCCAGCATGCTAAGTTAGTCTCACACAATGTAAACCTCCTTTCCAGCTGCTGAATTAAAGTTACATGTATAACATTGTGAGACGGAGTCCATCACTTTTCTAACCAAGGCCAAGCCACTGGGGCTGACAAGTGCCTGCGCATTTGATGCAATGTGGCCATCTATAGCACATGACATGGGAAGCTACACCTCTGTGTTAGTCTCTCAGCTTGTGCCATAATCAAAGTGGGCTTTTTAATGCTCCAAGGACTGTTTTTCAGACATACTCTTCTGTGCACAACTAATAAGCTCAGACAGCTCCATCTGTAATGAGCATATTCCCATTAGAGTATTGTCTCAAGGTACCACTCTGCAAATTTACTTTTCTGGTGCAGCCAAAATTTTGAAGTGAAATCAAAATGTGAAATAACACAATAATGTTTAGTACATTTCTAGTCTTTCCACCAGAAGGCCCTTTGCAGAGCACAAGACTGCAAAGTCCTTGATCAGGGTAAGTGCTGCTGAGCAACAACTGAAACATCTGTTTATTATCAACACTATTCTCAGGCTAAAGCCAAAACAGCACTGCACCAGCTACTAGGAAGAAAAGTAACTCTATCCCAGCTGAAGTCAGGACACCAGTATACCTAGATCTCTCTTGTACTGAGCATCCCAGAACCAGATAGTGTACCAGGTGTGGGCTCTCCACTGCTGAGGAGAGAGGGAGCATCACCTCCCTTGATCTACTGGCTATGCTTTGCTCAATGCAGCCCAGGATACCACTTGACTTTTTTGCAGCACAGGCACATTAATGGTTCATGATCAATCAAGTGTTCCCCAGGACCTTTTCTGCAAAGCCACTTGCCAGCTGAGTGGCTCCCCAGCCTGTACTGATGCATAGGGTTATTCCTTCCCAGAAGGTTGTAGGATTTGCCCTATTGAACTTCAGAGTTCCTGCCATCCCATTTCTCCACCCTGTCAAGGTCCCTGTGGATAGCAGCATGACCCTCTGCCTGGCCATTCAGCCAGTTTTTCAATCCACCTCACGGTCTGGTCATCCAGCCTATACTTCATCAGCTTCTCTACAATCTTTCAGCAGACAGCAGTGAAAGCCTTTATGAAGTCCAGGAAGACTACCCTCATCTGCCAGGCCAGTCCTTTCATCATAGAATTTTATTATCAAGTTGGCCCTATGGTTATAGAACCCAAAATGTTGATACCAGCACCAGCTCTGTAGCAAATTATTGACCTGTGCTATCAGTCCCTTCCTATTCCTCATACCCTTTTCCCAGCTTGAGAAGAATATTAAACATCACCTGGGCCCCCATGCTTTTAACTACAGCCTCTAGAGCTTTGTAGTTACTGTTGATACCATCCAGGTTTCCCTGGAAGCATCATTTGCATCCACACAAAGTAACAGCAGGAGATGGTAATTAGAGGGTTGGAGGACCTGCAGCAGTTCTCCACAGCATCCCCAGTCCTGGCCCCTTGAAAGCAGCACACCTTTCTAGATGACAAGCCAGTTGAACAGATAGAGGCCTCTGTCCCATGCAGCAGGGAGTTACCTGTTTACATGGACTCACCATTTTTGCTGGGTGACCTTACATGGTTTAGGGTCAGCTGTACCAGACACTTTGCTTGAAGGCATACCTGGCATCTCATCAACTTGAAAGGTGGTGAACATACTTTTCAGTTGTGAGTCCTTAGATGGGGCAGGAGCCCATCTCTTGGTGCCAGAATTGACCAGTTTCCATCCTTCCCATTCTCCAGCAGTTCACTTACCTTAATATGGGGGGTGCACACTGCCTGTTTCTCTGTTGCAGCTAAGGTCTGGGGCTTAAGCCACTGGGTCTAAGACCTCATCTATCTCCCTTTTCATCCTCTTTGATGCTGCACAGCCTGCTCACTTTCTCCTATAATTCCTCCCCTTCACAGCACAGCTCCTCCACAATGGCACACATCCTGCAGGACAGCAGGCATTGGAGAGAAGCCCCAGGTTCTCCCTGCAGCCCAAGGCTTGGGGGACTGCATCTGCCATCCAGACCCAGTGTACATCACAGCCTCTGCCCTAGCAGGGACAGCTACTGGGCAGACTGCCTAGTGGCATACCACCACCATGACTGAGGCTGTGACAGCAGCACAGATACAACTGAGACCCCCTTCCTCATACTGTGCTGTACAGACTGCTACCTCTTAGAGCTGTACTCTCTGCCATGGCTCTTTACACAGCCCTCTCCTGAGCACCAGCTAAAGGGTGCTTCACCCTCCTTAAGCAGGGACAGCTGCAACAAAGGCTCCAGGTTCCCTGGGTCACGAGCAGCTCATCATGCTCATTAGAAGCTACTAGAGCTTCCTCAGCCTGTACCCTCTTGGCTCCCCTTTCCTCATTCCCACCTGGCAGCAACAGGCATCCTCCAGTTTCTCAGAAGGTCCCCAGGTGTGCCAAATGATCCTGGACCTTGTTCACAAAAGGTCCAGAAGCTCCCAAAAGAGAATGCAGAGACTGCTGACCAAACAGCTGCCTCTGTTGCTTGTAGCCAAGATTATCTTACTAAAACCTCCAGCAGTTATTCCTGGAGACCTTTGTGTGCTCTCTGTGTGTATTAACTCAAGTATACATTTAATTTGTGTGAGTGCCTTCAAATGTATTATGTATAAGTATGGAAGTGTATTTGTATACATGTCAAATATATATACATATAAATTTCAGGCCTCCTTTGTATTGAAATGCGGGCAGTCTACATCACTACTTCATCTCCCTGATATATTTAACTGCCCATCATAGAGTCATAGAATCTGTTAGGTTGGAAAAGACCTTCAAGATCATCTAGTCCAACCATTCCCCAGCACTACCAGGGTCACCACTAACTCATGTCACTGAGAGCCTCCTCTACACAGTTTGTGAACACTTCCAGGGAAGGTGACTCCACCACTGCCCTGGGCAGCCTTTTCCAATGCCTGACTGCCCTTTGGGGAAGAAATCGTTCCTAATCTCCACTCTAAACCTCCCCTGGTGCAGATTGAGGCAGTTCCCCTCTCGTTGTGTCCCTTGTTCCTTGGGAGAGGAGACTGACCCCCATCTCACTACAACCTTCTTTTCACGTATTCAGAGAATTACCCTTAACCCCAACAGTGTCATGGCTGTGGATAAACAGTTCTGAAGAGCTTCCTTGAACACCCATTATGTTTGGACCCAAAAGACTGCTGAGTGTGAAAGAGGTGAAACTCTGGGGAGTTAAAACATAGCAGCACAAGAATAGCTGCACTGCATCGGACCAATGGTCCATCTGAAAGTGTCCTATAGCAGATGCCTGTAGGGGAGCGTAGGGGCAGGACAAGCAGGTATGAGTACTTCCCCAGCTTCCAGGGGTCTGTGCAGCAGAGAAAGTCTCCTTAACTTTCTTTATAACCTCCCTGCCCAGCTATAAGTCCAGACTGGGCTTAGAGGATTGACTCACATCACAAATTCAGCTTCTTTGACCACATGAATCAGTCTGAGTTTACTGACATCCATTAAAGCTAAGTGAGCTAAATGTTTTCTTTTTTAGAGCTCTCCTCAGGGTATTTAATTAAAAACAGACTCCTCACCAAAAGAATTCCATCAGATTAGGTCTCATGAAAGCATTACTGTGAAAGAAAGTAATTGCTTGGGAAAGACTTATCCTATAACATGTTCTTGTATTCTAAAAGCCATTTCTCTTCATATTCCAGGTATTCTAACAGGAAACAAAGGACCATGGCTGTGTGTATGGTATATGTCTTTTTTCCTCTGTAGAGTGTTTTAAAGATGATTTGACATAAACGTTTGTTTTCCTTCTTCATTAAAGCAGAAATTAAGTTGCAGTTAAGAAAATAAAGAAATTAAGGGTGATGGATTACTGCTTATCTGAGGGCTTCTGCAAATTCCCTGGTGTCAGACTAGTACCACCTCCAGCCCTTCCTCAGAAGACTACAGCCAAGGCAGAGGAGATCCTGAAGGACATGAGTATGCTGAGGTCCTTCTCAACTGCGGTGTGACACTCACCCTGTACCAAAGAAGCACAAATGCTAAAGGATTCAGGGAAAGAAGGGGTGAGTGGGGCCATGAGTCACTTATTTAATCTCTTTTTTGGCTGGAACAATTTCTCTCCATCTGCACACACCTGGACTATGGTTAATTAATACTCCTGCAGAATGTTTGAACTGTGCATGGTGTAGAATTGATTAGGGTTTATTTTTTACCTAATTACCTAACTGTGGAGAAGGACCACATTACACCAGCATTCCAGAGACTGTGTTACTTTTATGTGGGGCACATTTCAAGGCAGATCGTCCTCCGTTCCTGCCAAGTGCTATACACCAGGATTCACCTCCTTACTCTGTAGGTTCTGCTATGGTAGATGAGCAGTTCAAGTGAGGGGATGACTTGCTCTTCTTCCAAACTAGCCAAACTGCCATAGAGCTCGACAGTGTAGTTAAAACAGAAAATTGGGCAACTAGGTTTAGACAAGAAGGGAAGAGCATTTTCAAGGAGGAGCAATGAGCACTGTGCTTACCTCTCCACTGGTCCAATCTGTCTGCATCAGAATCTAAATGCAAACTCACTCCCTTTCTTTGCATTGGTGTCAGCCTGGTGAAAGTCATGTTTTGCTAACATCTTCTTTGATAACTTTATTTTGATGAAATAACCCCCCCCACTCCTGTTACTCATTTGCCTGAAAATATTAGAAAGGGTGCATCTGTTATAAATCAAACAGCTCCTATATGAAGACTTGTCTTACCACCTTGATTTCAAAAGAAATGTCAGGATTGCCTTCCCATCTCCCCTGACCCACCTCCATAGCTTTTACTGTCTCTTCCGCTTTCTCTGCCTGTGGAAGCTGAGTCACAGGTTATGGTCCCTGGAATAATGAGCTACTTGGTCACCTCTTTTACTGCCTTATTCTTCAACTAAAACTGATGCAGTTTTTCTTAATGGCAAAGGGAATGAGTAACTCAATTAGATAGGGGAGCATTTTAACCTCCTGGGGAACATGCCATTTAGAGACCATAAGAGACCATATTAACCTCTATGGAGCATGGAAAGCACAGATCCTATGTACCGAAGCCTTTCTTAGAAGTCAGATACTTACTTTTTTACATCCCTTGGCCCTTGATGCGCTTTATTATTCTGATTCCTCTAATGATGCTATGCTGAGACCAGTGGGATATCAGTACTATCACAGCCTTGCCCTAACACAGCCTGTGCCGTGAAGAAACAAGACATGAAGACCTTAGAAGTATGATGTGCCAAAAAACATCACACATCGTGTAACAGTACCAGCATATCCCTCCAGTTAGGCAGAGACTGACCTTTTCATAAGAAAGAAGGCAATATACATTCACTGGGGAAAAAAGCAATTAAGGTGGGCTATTTAAAAGCACAGCACTGGCCTAAAACATTGCTCACAATCAGAGATGTGGCTGAACTGCCCTGGTGGTAGGAAGCCAGGTATCCTCCGTGCAGGTTCACAACACTTGTAACGGTCTATGCCCCCAAGTCCTAATGCAGTTCTGATTCATAAGCGATTTAGAAGTTTTGTTAAAACCTCACTCACTCTGTGGGAGCACTTTTGACTCTCTTCCTTTCCCCAAAGCACTGACTACTGACACCAAAAGCACTCAGTCTGCCTGGATGTTGTGATAAAGACATACGGCTGTTACAGTAAGCACACTCCCCTTGTTCCCCAGAGTGTAGTATGGTAGCTAGTGGTGTACCAGACCTGCCTCCTGTATAGATCAGTAGCTGTGGGTTCAGTTAGGTTATAAGCTTTGGCTTAATCTATCACTAGCACTTGAATAACAGCACAGTTATTATCAAATACTCAGTGTGGTCTTTGTTCTCCTGGAAAGTGGCTTTTACTTTCTTAGCTGGTCCCTTGGCTGATATAATTCTGTAAGAGCCTGGAATAATAAATAATATGTTCTTCACTAAGTTTGCCATATAATAACGTCAACAATATTGCATTAAATCTATGTCCAGTTTCCCTCATTTACCCCCCCAAAAAACACTGCCTTTGGGTAAACTGTGTCTTTCATCATTCGGCATTTGACAGCAGTAATTTTATTCAACACACTGAGAAGGAAACATTTTGTTTACTCCCTATAGAACAAATATCCCAGAGAATTATTCCTAGATTAAGCATTAAGAAAGATGGTAATGAAAGACCTTGTATCACTGGACAACTAATTACACTTGCTGGGGATGGCAGCTTAAAGAGTAATGTAAACAAACACAGTGAGTCCCCTCAGGACATGCCATGCGCAGTTCTGTAATGAACAAAGTCAGCTGAGAGCCCTTTGGCTGAAATGTCATTAGTGACATTAAGAAAATGCCAGTGCTTGCTGATATATGCAAAGTCCAGGGACTCATCAGAACTGAGAAAATGTTGCCTGTAAATTTTAAGTTCACCAAAAATGCAGTTTTGCGTAGGTTTTGCAAATACTTTTGTCACTCCCACACTTCAGGCTACAGTAAACATAAAAACCCTCCTGATTTCTTACTTCAGCAGCTGAACTAAGAACAGCACTATTTACTTTGGGACAACAGACTTCACACTACAAGGTTGCTGGAAGATTAAAACAAGTGAGCTTTTTAAAACATTTACATCCCTTGTGCCTCTACAGGCAATATCTAGTTATAATTCACTCACAGGTCACAGATATGCTTTTTTAGCACCTTTTCACCCTGCCCTTAGACAAATACTGAACACGCCAACAGTAGTCTCCAAATAATTTGTACAAGAAATACGTAATCATCCCTCTTTTGTGCCACCGAGACCTGCAGCACCAGCAAAGCTGCCATACTCGGGCTAATGGCTAAAAAAGTAGGTAGGATTTTTATTCCTTAATTTTGAGTGGCCACAGGGCAGTACCTGTATCTGGGCCAGGTGTAGGATCCACCTAATGCTGCTGGTGGAGAGAAGAGTCACACCTAGTCTCCACTGGCTGTCCTTGCTGGATTCCACTGACTGTACCTGGAGCCCACTCAGCTGTCTCAGATGTAGATATAAGTACCTTGTGCACTTGTGGATGCAGCAGAGCATCCGCTTCTCTCCCAGCTGCTGTGTCAGAAGGGTACAGGTGTGCTCTGAGCCCTGTATTGTATCTGAGTGCATGTCATCTTATGTAACATGTAACTCATGTAAGCTTCATGCAACATGAATGTAGGGAGCCCACTGCCATTTAGATCACTGACCTGCTCCTATCACAGTGTAAAATCTAATGCTGACACAGCTTATGTTATTTGCTTCCCTAAAGTTAAATAAAAAGTATCCCATCTGCTTCTGCTGTATTGGTCTTACCAGCCATACTTAGGCACAAAGCAATCTGGGAAGATTCTTCACACCTACTGTTGAAGCTGATTTGTCTGTGCTATGTAGCAGCAGCAGAAATGCTGCAGATATCCAACCCTCACTAAAAACCATGCATATCTGCAATCAGAGAAAATTGAACCTCAAAGTGGATTCCTAAGTCCCAGTCCCAGTTTAGCAGGTTTAACTAGCTCATACACAGCACTGTGCTGCTTCAGTGCTGGACTAATCCATCTCTGCACCTCCCAGTTCTGGCAGAGATCTGGCAGAGACATGGGCAAGCCACAGGATGAGTGAGACTGCATGCTCCTATGTTTGCAAGGGCTTGCCACACCAGGTGTATCACTCTGTTAGGGGTGATAAACTGGTCAAAGCTTTCTGTCTCTGTTTGAAACACATATGGCTCCTGATCCAACACTTATTTTTAATTGATATTCTTTGTATTTCTTTGTGGTTTCTTGTCATGGCTTACTCCTTTCTGCTCCACATCCAGATCATTCAGTTCTTCCCAGAATTCTTTACTTGCCTTTAAATTGACCACTGGATAGCTGATCATGCTGCTACCATAGTAGTGCATCACACCAGGAACTTGCTGGAAGATGTCTAAAACCCCATCTGACTTTACACTTTCTAAAAACCCCAAACCAAACAAAACACAGCACATGGCTTAGCCCCATACTGGAACAGTTGGATCATGTACCCAAACCCAAAACTTCAAAACACTTCACTGGACTGAAACTCACAGCACCAGAATGTTTGGCTCCATTGGGCATTACAGCTGCCTCCTTTTCTGACACAGGCATCCACTTACCATACTAGCTGATACTGGAAGATTGTCTTTTAAGTAGAGATAAGAGAATAGTTGGCTGCTTGGATAGACTCCAAAGGCAAAATGTTTTATTCTCATCTATAAACCAGACCTGAAGTGGGGATTGTCAAACAGTTTTAAGGCCAATCCCTTCTAGGAATCTCAAGCCAGCACTAAGGTCCAGCTCACCAAGAACTGGGTGCAATGGAGTAGCAACAGAGTAAACAAATTCTATTTACAGGAGCCTTTCCAAAGGGCACCGTTTCTCCGAACAACTTCATGGTATCCAAATATTACCAAGGCACACAACATAGCAACTCATACACAAAATCATTTGGAGGACTAGCACCACCAGCCCATATTTGTCTCAAAAGTGTTTGGATTCATCTTGTCTGTTCCTAAATAATTTTTCTTCCCGTCACAAAATCTGGGATGACTGAACATCCCTGCAAAACCTGTGACTATTTCACTAGCTGCTACAGCTTTTCCTTATTTTCAGAAAAATCCCTTTTCTATTTGCAGCTTCTACAACTTGAAGTGGAGGAACGGTTCTTTTCTTTTTCTATTTTCTTTGAATGTCATTTACCCATGATTTTGTTAGGAATAAAGCATAGTTAAATGATTTTCTTTTGCCTGTGGTTAATATAAGCAGAATTAATAATTAATCATAAGCAGAATTAATTGACATGGGAGTTTTCCAGACCTAACCTACCTTTCAATTTCTTTCAGTTATGTTTCATTAAAAGTACTTTATGTCATTGGTAACAGTTTTGTCAGGTTTATATGCCAAGGAGAGAAGAGAATATGGTAATTTTTTCTTCAAATGTCAATTTTCTACCCTATCAAAACCATAACATTTCTTGCAACAACATTACTGAGCATCTATGTCATTATTAATCATATTTTTTATGTTTCTTTATGTTTTATGTGTCATTATTAATCAGATTTTTTTTATGTTTCTTTATGTTATTCCTGAATAAATAAATGCATTATTCCCTAACAAAACTCTTGGATGCGCTTCTTAGTGCACAATTTGCTCACTTTGTTTCAAAGGGGTCCTATAGGGATGCTGGGGAGGGACTCTTCATTAGGGACTGTAGTGAGAGGACAAGGAGTAATGGGTTCAAACTTAAA
>JAOEHY010038924.1:4105-25826 GCA_025447955.1 Psilopsiagon aurifrons | reverse complement strand
GCCCATGGCAGGGGGGTTAGAACTAGATGATCTTAAGGTCCTTTCCAACCCTAACTATTCTATGATTCTATGATTCTTATGATCAATACCCCTCTACATCTTTCATATTCAAATAAGAGACTGTTCTGGGGACACAGATGGGAATTACACATTGCTTAATTCTGCTCTAATAGTATTTGAATAATTTAGGGGAGTAGTCATCTTGACAAAAAACATGCAAATCTGATCCAGTCATGGTGAGAGGAGTTCCTTTCTAGAGATGTCAAAGTCATCAGAAGGTGTGTAACTAGCAGCATTGATAATTATTTGGGTTTTTTTTTGTTGCTTACAGTTTTATAAATACCTTCGTAAAAGCTCTCCTTAGAGAGCTCAACAAAAGTTTAAGGCAGTAAGATTGTATGAATGCAAAATGAGTGTTCATTCTATTGTTTTCTCTGGTTTTATCACCTGAACCATATTTCCTCCTCATCTGGTGATTTTCTAGGTTTGTTAACTGCTATGGTAAATTTTCTCTTTTAATTACTTTCTCTTCACATGACACAAAGACATCACTGAAAAGCTCAATACAGAAGAGGTTTGCAAGCTATTCTAAGAAGAAAAGCCCTGAAGATGATCCAAAATCCAGTGAAGACTGTGGAAAACCTCCCTCCCCATATCCTTGGAATGGTTCCCAGATGGGGTGCTGCACTTTTGTGTCAGACTTTCTCCCTCAAAAGAAAGGAACAGTGACCTGGGTCCAGCGTTTTTCCCTTGCACAAAGCACAGGAGGTACACCTCAGCTTCTCACTTAAACAGTCCAGACTATGAGCCCAGCACATTTATTCAGGAGCATACATGAGAGCTTATATGCCAGCTCTGTTCTTGGAGACTCTCACTGTAGGAAAATGAGAAAATAAACTACTTAACTGTGCAAGTAATTTCAGCTGGAGCCTGTTATCCGTCTGCTAATACAGTGCAGCCTGAAAGCTTTGCCAATGACAGATTAAGGGCAAACAAATGATCATTCCTATGAGATACACTCCTCATCCTAAACGTATTTTTCTTTTATTATGTTGTGAAATGAAGATCAAAGAGCCTATAATAATATTACATTAGTATAAATTTCTTGTAGTGAAGCTACAACAAGTTTCTGGGATAACACTGGTCCGGACAGTATGTTTAAGACAGCATCTCTGGTCTCAAGAGCTTACAGGCCAAAAAGGAAAAACACAGGAAAAACTGCAGAAGGAAAGTGCCGCTGTTTCATTTTAAAGGGATGGAACTAAAGCAGAGAGATGTAGAAATGGGGCATATGAGGTTTGTGGTCACTGAAATAACAGTGGCAACTTTAAAGCCTGCATCCAGCGACAAGGTGAGGCTGAAACTCCACCATGATATGCCTAAGAATGTTTTCCCTGACCCTTAATTTGTGCTGACTTGTTTTTGTAGAAAGGCTTTTTCTAAAAGGTTTTTAAGGATCAGCTTGAGACAGCTTTGAAAATCCCAGCCCACACAGTAGTGCACACGCTCAAACCGCATGCATCAAAAGACAAGGTCTCTGTATGAAAAGTGTTAAGCAAACTGAGTTACAGGGGCTGCTACTCCTGCAGTCCAAAGCATAAGATGTCAGAGACAGAGAGGTAGTTAGTAGTATTTAATTTTATGACTGGAAGGTTACACAAAGGGAATTCGGGCATGTTTCAGATTCAGATACAGGTCTTAAGTACTAAATAGTTAAGCTTCATTTGCTCAGGCACATTGCTCAAGTGTTTTAAATCTTTGCACAAGCTGTCTTGTCTCTTACCACTGTTCTAACCACAAGAAAATGCTCTTTGCTCAAAGCCAGACACAGAACTGAGGATGATAACACTGACCTCCTTTCTGTGTAGAGCACTTTAATACCTAGTGATGAGAAACGCTGCCTGGAATCTGGGTACCGTTACATAAACCGAGCATCCTCATGCCAGTAATCCACAGATGTCTCACAGATTCTTGTGTAACGGACTGGCAGGCGTGGTGTGTATGTTGCCTCTTCTCAAAGAAGCTGCTTTCACAGAGGATAAGAGCCCACTTAGCCTGTCCCACAGTAGCTCAGGTGTGACAGTGCCCCACCTGTGCCACTTACAGCACAGGTAGGAAGAACAATACCATGTCACTACGTAATTAAGGACTGCATCGCAATGCCAGACACATGAGGAATCACAATTAACAATGTTTTGAGCTACACCTTTGAAGGGAAAGAGCTGATAAAAATTAGTTTGGTGGAAGTAAAGGCAGTCTGTCAGAAATCCAATTTTTTTAAGGTTGTTCAGAAATTACTCTAGTCCCTCTCTCTCCTTAACTTTCATATTTCCTGGTAAAAAGGAACAAAAAAGGAATAATAGAAGTCTGGATTTTTAAAGAGAATGATTCACTGTGAAACAAATTTTGTCACACACTAGAAAACCTTTTTCAAAAGAGATGAAGCATGAAGAGATGGGGCCATGAGTGTCTACTACACTGCTGAAGGTGCTTAAGACCTGGATTTTGTCAGTGCAAATTAGGCAAACAAATGTATTGAGATACCTAACACACATGCCTAAATTACCTCACCATTCCCGTAAGGATTTTGCAGGATGCTCTCTCTCTCCTCAACATAGGTATGCTTTAGTTGAAGTAGTGAATGGTCAACGTATTTGGGAAAAACTGATGAAGGACTTTAGACAGAAGGAATCAAGCCCCTCTGAAAACCAGGAGCACACAGCTGGTGATCACCAGTCAGCTTGGTTCAAAGGGCTGACAGGCGGTGCTGCTGGGAAAAAGAATTCCTCATAATATTTACTTGAGAATAATCTTTATTTGAGCAATTTGATCTAGTGAGAGGTGTCCCTGCCCATGGCAGGGAGGTTGGAACTAGATGGTCTTTAAGGTTCCTTCCAACCTGAACTAGTCTGTGATTCTGTGATTCTATAATTTACGGAAAGTCAATTTTCAAAGAGGACACCTGAGGTTTTTAATATGCCAGAACAGCACACTTGTCCTTTCTTTTCTTCCATTCTTGAAAGTAGTAAACCAAATTAGGGTAAAAAAATCCCACCAAAGTCATAAAAGCCACCTTCCTAAAACCTAAGGAATTTTGGCTGGGCATTTAAAACCTGATGAAATTGTAAGGAACAGAACAGGGCTCCTTATAATGGGAAAGTGTTAAGCTGTCTTAATTCCGTCAGGACCCAAGAGGCTAAATCTCTGTTACAGAAGTCTCATGACCGTGAACTGCAGGAACTTTCCTCATAAAATCCAGCTAATGACACCTGTTCCCCACTAATGAAAAGCTGGTTGTATGATATAGTTGATTATGCCACACATGAAAAACTTGCAATACATAAACTGAAATTCAGGGTAGATGTGTAAAAAAAGCCTAAAACTTGGTGAGTTATAGATGCTGGACTGCATATTATTTCTGAAAGATTATTCTGCTTATCTAACAGAATAATGGTGCGGTACAGTGTGACAGTGCCTGCTGTGCTACTAACCCATAAATGTACGTTCCTCACCAGAACCATTACCAGGTGTACTTCCTAACCACTGATTCCTAACTGCTAAATTTCAAATTATGTAGGATTTTTACTAATTGATAACTAACTTGTGGAGTCATTGAGATACTGTCATACTGTAGCCATCAGCAAGCATTGTGAAAGTATAATCTATATCCCAGATTTCAGCAGAATTAGCTCAGATAGGCCATGCATGTGGGGGTTACTCCCAGTTTGTGCATTGCTCTTTAGGAAATGTATCACAGTGGATTCACAGATTTCAACAACTGCCACACTCAGGCTTTCAAAGACCCTGTACTCAGCAACATTTACATTATCACCATATTATCTTCAAAACCATCGGGTATTTAATATAGCAGTCTTCTTATTCCTTTTACTCACCTCTCTAGTTTAGAAATGCTATTTCCATATAAGCATGTGATTTCAGGATCTCTGAGTTTCAGCAGAAAATGGAAGTATCATGAGACTCCATTGGAAACCAAGACAGGGACCATGCCTCACTTCCCAACTGTACCAGAGCAGCACCACAAGAGAAATGTGCCCCTGCTCCACATTTCTAATTAGCTCAAACGTTGTAAATTAGAAAGCACGTACCTACTGACTTCGTGAATGATTAAAACTCATTTTCTCTCAAACTTCTGCTGACAGGCCAGGTATACCCTGCTGAGTAGCCCCTGCTGACAGGCCATGCATACCTTGCTGAGAAGCCCCTGCCTGGTGTGGTTTTGAGCAGTGGTACTGGGCTGGGGAGGTCTCCTTACTCAGTCCATCCCACCCATTCTTCCTCCACCCCTGGAGGAAGCAAACCCACCCGCTGCACAAAGCCAGGTGATTCATTGACGGGGGTTTGCACCATCTGGGCTGATTTGCAGCAGTGGTGCTGGCGCACTTGACACATGAAGCCCAAAATGACTCACTCCAAAATGTCTAAATGGGGAAATGATGTATGAGTTGAGCTTGGCTCTCACAGCCCTCAGTTCTGTGTTTCTTGCAACTCTGAAGTGGTTTAAAGTGTTTTTAATGCATTTGTATTACCTGCTAAGGGAGTTACTAGGCGGTGGTAAACACAACTGGGGTGAAGAGCATGGAGGATGCCACTGAAAGGAACCCTGAACGCCTATAGCTGTCACTCTGGGAGAGAAGGAGGATGTAATCTGCTCATGAGCCAGCCAGGTGGCATTTTTCTCCACCATGGTGCACAATGTATTTCCCTCCTTGTAATCCTTCTCACCCAGGCACAGAGGAACTGTGCTGGCCTGGCTCTTGTTTGTGAAGTCACCTGGAAAACTCACTCACTCTGCTCACTTTATGAGTGCCAGGAGCCTTCTGACCTCATTATTCAAATATTTAGGAATGCCTTGTGTGGTATAGAACCAGTGACACCTGCTGAAAACATGGACATGATTCAAGAATTATCCATGATTCGGGGCTCTGCCCATCTTACACCATTGGTCAAGGTGTCCCATTGGCATCAGCAAACGAGTGTCTGCACAGAAAGGCAATGGTGCTTCACACACATAAAAACTATTGAATTTCACCAAGATTGCTGTAGCAAGTCCTCATTTAAAATACAATATTTGTTAACTATTTAAAGGGCATTTCATTATCTTTCACAACTATCATTTTAAAATTCCATTTTTCATTTTTTAAAACAGAAAAATAGTGAATGCTTTTGGTTCTAACATAAGGAAGGTTTATAGTAGCACAGATGCAGAGTTGGTTTTCATAAGGGTAAGCAAAAGGCAAATTTGTAAAAATAAATATTAGATGTCTATTTATTTTCCATTATTAGAAAAGGTGTATCTAATTTAGCTAAGAACAAAAGGGAGGTGCAGCAGAAGGGGTCTTAAATCAAAGGCCACATTGCTATTTTTGACTGGCAAATACTTCTCTCTTGTGATTTAACTTTAGAGCACACCACACAGCATAGCACAACACAAAATCTAGCTGCAGTGCTGACAGCTTTGTTTTAGCTAGAATGGGTTTCCCTCTCAGTAGCCTTATTTGGAGATATTTACAACAA
Organism: Psilopsiagon aurifrons; assembly: GCA_025447955.1. Taxonomy (NCBI): domain Eukaryota; kingdom Metazoa; phylum Chordata; class Aves; order Psittaciformes; family Psittacidae; genus Psilopsiagon; species Psilopsiagon aurifrons. The sequence continues at coordinate 20,291 of JAOEHY010038924.1, read as the reverse complement.
AAATTATCAACAATCTTTCTTTTTTAAATATATTTTATCCTATTATTCCCGAAACAACGTTTTCAGCAGAGTTTGCAATCAAACACATCTCAATATACAAGTCCCTGCTGGTAAATCTCATTGCTGGTGATAAGAAAGATGACATTTTTATGAACCAATCAACAAAAAAATTCAATCAGCTTGCTAGCAGGTTCTCAATTCTCTCTTACTATTCTGTAAATAAAAACCCTCCTGGAAATTTATAGGAAACTTCAAAGTTTATTTTTCCTGTTTGCATCTGAATTGGCATAATTTTCAGATCAGTTAGTTCACACTGAGCCCTTGGACCAATTATGCTTCATTATGTTGTTTGCAATGCTAATATACTAACTGGTGTAATGAAACTTTTACAAGAGATACAACAAACTGTGTTCACAATTAAGGCAGAGCACTTAGCTTTTCTGGACTGCCAACATACTGTCTCCAGGCTTCCAATAGGAGAGTTATCATCTGTCTCAGCAGCAGCCCCCAGCTTGTGTCTCCCCTTATCAACTAGCCATGTATGGGGCAGAACATGATCAGGATGCTCAGTGCCTCCAGGAAGGACATGCCACATCCAGGCAATAAGAAGAAAGGAGATACCTCACTTAACTCTCACACCTCTGTCAGGGAAAGAGAAATATATAGCACAAGGGAGAATCAAATCATGTGAACATAGGGCTAGGATAAAGGAAGCACCTCTCTTCTTCTGCCACTGGTTATTAAGTTAAGCAGCATAACTCTTTTCTGTGTCATGTCTGCTGAAAATGGAAGAACCTCTGCTTTGGTCACATGCTTTAACGTGAGGGAGAGGACTAAAAGAGCTCATGAGTCCAAACCATGAAATTTTTACAGTTAAACCCTCCAACTTTTAAGAGTCCTACAAAATCCATGTCATTTGGGGTCCCATCTGGTCAGCGCTTCATCAGCAAATTATCTGTAAGTGAAAAGAACACAGTAGTCATATGGCTCCTGGTCTGCATCACTGCTCACCACCATACTCTGGACTCCCTTTCAAACAGGACTGTGTGAAAGTGGAAAAGAATCAAATGCAAGCCTTCTTCTAGAGAACTTTGTTGTCTGCTCCTGTCCCTTCCCTGCTACTGTCCTCTGGGAAAGTAAAATGCTCTTTCTTTCTTCTTCTGTCTTTATCATGAAAGAGCGTATTTTCATCTTTTCCAGTGTCACCCACAGAGTAGGTGACATATTTTCCTTAACTTCACGTGCAAGTTCTTTCATTAATGAGATACAGACTGTAGTGAAGGGAACTGGAAAAATCTAAATACATCTTTAAGAGAAACTGAGATATTTCAGGAGAATTTCCTCCTAAGATCTTGGTACTACACAAGTGCAAATACATAGAGGGGGGTAATGTAAATGCAGATATCTACTGCTGAACCTAATACAAAACTCCAAAACCTAAAGAGATTCAGGGTATCTGTGCCCTAACATTGCCCCAGTTATAAAGCAAGAAAGTTTTACTTGGCTACACTACTTCTGGTGTATAAATGGGTGTTCGGATTCCCAGGATTCCCGAGAATATGCAGTCCTTTTAATTTTTTAGGTTTCAGAAGTTGGCAATTCATGTCACTAATTTTGCTGTTGAAATCCAACCGTAGATTTTAAATTGGAAGATGTTGACCTTGACCTCTTTATTTCAGTTTCACCAACTGAAAAGCAGAGATAACAATATTTACCTCAATGTCTTCTGATTACGAATAGCTGCTGCTGAAGCAGTTTGACCATGGAAACATCATCCCTTGATGCTGCCTTCTTATAGAGCAAGTTAATAACTTTCTTTTTGCTAGGTATGCAAGAAGCAGTCAGAAGAAAATTGCAGTAGACTCACAGGATGTTTCCAAAGAAAATTCCACCACATAGAAGCATCAATTTCCTTTACTGAATCAGTAAAAGGCTTTATTTGGAGCTGTAAGGAAAATACAGACAAGAAGAACAGTGCAGGAAGGAGATAATGCATTCTCCATTTGGTATTACTTTGTAAATAACTCTCTACAGAGAGGTCAGAAAGACTATCCATACATGCCCTTTATGGCATAATATGCTTTGAGCAGTGATAGCTCTTCATTTTAATGTACTGCATCCATACAGAGGAGTATAGATACTGACAGAACTGAAACTAAACTACATAGAATTTCCCACCAAAGTTTAGTCAGCGTTTACTACTGACTTGCCCCTCTAACTTCTGTAGCAAATTATTTTTAGGAAATATATTTTCTTAAGTAGAAGGATTCTGATAAAACAAGATATTTTAAATTGGTTAAATAATGATCCCATGGGAGGTAGTGTTTCAGAAGAGGCATGTTCTACAAAGACTCTGCTTGCACCTGAGCATCTCTTGGGATAAGCCCCATGATATTTGTGATTTGTGAAAATTGTGTTACGAAACCAAGAAACAAGGGAACCATTGGGTGACATGAGCATTGATTTATTGTAATCTGGAAGAATAGCAATTTAAATGATTTCACTAAAACATTTAATAAATAACATAATGGAAGAGCATCTCATATCTGCAAAGGTGAAAATTAGTGTGATCCTATTATAGACAAGGAAACCTAATAGATAATGTGCACAATATGAAAATAATAATAGTCCCATAGTTATTTTATGAGCTTCTAAAGTGTTTTCAAACCACACACACCTTTATCAGGGCACTAATTCTCTACATCACTTAAATACATGCACAGATCCTTTCCAGAATATCTAAGCATATTTGTCTGTCAATACAATCCTCTAGTCAATCTTTCTTATGATTGCATAACCTGGTGAAATGCCAGTTAACACCAGAAAGACCAGGTGTCTCAGGAACGGGTGGGAGAGGAAATCCAAGAAATCCTCTGAGCGTGATTCATTGCACATACAAGGAATCACATTTCTAAATATAGGGTGTTATTATTTTGATACTGTACAAAGGAACAAATGCAAACTCTGAAATCCCGTACTAAAGCAAACAAGTGGTCTTGTATCCATGTGGTCTTGCTGGATATCACTTTGTTTCTCAGTGCCCTGGTTTATATATATATTTTAAGAACGCAGAAGAAAAAGTTGGAGAAAAATCCAATATACTGAATATAATAACGGCGTTCATCGTAGAGTGCCATTTATATTTGCCGGCCAGCATTCATTATGTTCTCAAAAGAGAAATAGTTCCAGGATGACCATTTATAGCATCTCCTTCATGGAGAATCTGTATTTGTATGTATTCGTCTGAATACATACACCATATGTATTCAGATGGATTTCTATAACGGTCTCAGTGAGGAGCCATACCCTATTCCCCATCTGCCTGGCTATACAGATTTGGACAAGCCATTTAAACCATGAGTCATTCAAAGTATTTGAGTAGTGCCAAAATAAGACATCTGTATGTTTGATACTACATTATACAATACTCGGCTGCATTTGAACAGTCTCAAATTCAATTTCAGCACCTATAAAATGAGCACGATATTCACCTTTACAGCGTGAGCTGAGATACTTTGCTGAAATATGTCACTCAATGCAGTTTTTATTCTAAAGCACTCTGAATTCTTACCAGAGGAAGGATAATAAAATGAGGTGGTATAGATGAATAAGTTATGGCAGCAAAACTAGATTTTCCTTTACTTTCTTTACTTAATGAAATAATTTCTGTTTCTGCTTTTGTATCAGTGTTTGTCCAATGCTGGATTGCATTAGATAGCACTGTCCAACCCCTAGTGTGAATTAGATGAAACTGAAATAGAAACAGGATTAAAAACGTATTTCAGAAATAGAAACTGGGTCACATATTAAAGCTTTCCCTGGGGTTTGCCAGAAAAGTTAGAATTCAACACTGACTTCTTTACAGTTTACTGATGCAGGGCAATGGTGAGTGTAGATTAACATGTATCTGTGGTATTTCCATGGCTTACAGTCAAATACCATCTGAACCTCTACAAAACTGTAACGTCCTTAGCTCCCAAACATCCCAGGAGTAGAGAGACTCAGCAGTATTGTCATTCAGGAGCAAAACCAGAGGGATGGAAAGGCTTGAAGCTCCCACAGTTGTGCAGGAAATCTGTGGCAGAGGGGACAACTGATGTTAAGCTTCAGAGGTGCAACAGTAGATGTGCTACACATCTTCTGCATATGTAATAATGCTAGCGGGCTTATTTGTAGCAGTGTCAAACCAAACTATGTCAAACCAAACTACCCTAATACAACCAAACTATATTTGGTTGTATTAATCTGACAATAAAGGAAGAGGAAAGATTTGAGGAAAATTTGAAGCAAATGCACTGTTTATTCCCTGTATGTGGGAAGAAATTCCTTAGAGGAGGAACAAAAAATTTGGTATAAAGATAGCATTACTTTTTTATTTTAGATACCAGAGTGACACGTTTTCACACACGTAGGTACAGGGAGTCCTCTGCTGCACTAGATTTCAAAAATAAAATAACAGTTTACTAATAAAGTCTCATGCACACTAATACAGTGAAAAAAAACCTGATGATCCGATAATTCTAACAGAAATTGAATATATATGAGAATTCTTTTCCCCCATTTTTATACATGTATTAATTTCTAGTATTTTGTACTTATGGTAAAAGATATTGACATACTGGCATGGGTTGCCCAGGGAAGCTGTGAATGCTCCATAGCTAACAGTGTTCAAGGCCAGGTTGGACAGATCCTTGAGTGGCATGGTTTAGTGGAGATGTCCCTGCCCTTGGCCAGGGGGTTGGAACTAGATGATCTTAAGGTCCTTTCCAACCCTAACTATTCTATGATTCTATGATTCTATACAGAAAAGCGAAATTAAACTTACGATTTGCAAAACATTTTGCTCTCCTACTCTCAACCATTGTTAGCCTTCATCCAGTATCAGATTTTTATACTTACATCAGTTCGTTGCATTAACTTCACAGTGATACCATTGGGCTGGTATTACAGATACTTTAAACAAAGTTTAATCTGATTGAGCAACAGCTGAAAAATACCAGCAACGGAGAAAACCCTAGCATGTAGCAAGATGATTGCTAATATTCTTTATTCTCTGGCCCCTCTCCTTATTGAGATTAAGCATTTGGTTTCTAGGGAACATATTGCAGCTTCCACCCATAGCTCCTCAGCTGATGTTACTTCTCAGATCAAGCAGGATTTCACATCAAATCTTGGCCAGAGCTCAGGAAAACTGAGGCTCCAACTCTGCTCTTTCCAAAAGACCTCATAAATGGGGTAGTCTTCACAAGTTCTGCTGAATCTGTTCATTTGTAAACATGGTGAGCTACCCCAACTAGGGTAATTATGAAAGCAAACACTCGCTGTCCGTCTTTGGCTCTTTCTAACTGACAGGTATTTTTTCCTCAGTCTCTTCAGCTTGAATCTTAATCTTTACCTTGAAAGCCTTCTTCTTACATACCTTGCCAATAGCAAAGCACAAATGCAATACATTACTTGATGTCTTTTGACTAGGTTAAATGCACTTACATGCCTCACAGCAGCTAGTCTGTTTACCATCCTGCTGCAGCCCCAGCAAAGCATCCAAATCAAAAGTCCATTGTTTGGCATAATAAACATAGGTTTGGATTTGTTAGTCTGCCATCGCTGCCAAGAACTCAGCAACTCTAGGAACCACTTTGTTTACATCCATGCCTAAATATTGTATTGACATTAACTTCAAGCAGCCAGTTTTTGAAGCTGCAACCAGCCTTTGACGACCAACACAAGGCTTGAATTTTGAAAATGCATATTTCTACCAGTCTACCTCCAAAGGTCAAAAAAAATGCTGTCTTGCTGTAAAAAGCAATACCCCACCCCTTTTATCACCTTGTTTCCCCATGTTTCCTCCACAGCTTGCCCCCTGGGACCCTTGGAATGGACCAGGTTAGCCCTGGTCACTACATGGGCCCTTTGGAGGTTTCAGCTCCTCTCCCATCTATGAAGTTGGCCAGATTGTTTGAGGAAGGTTTTTTTGCTCTGAATACTTCCTTTGGTGGCTCTGGTGGAAGTACTGTGAAAGAGGCATCCGGTGTCCACAGAAACTTCTATGGCTCTCAAAAGAAAAGCTTTTACAAGCTGTTCAACAGAGAAAGAAAGGAAGGAAGGGAGACTGCTCTTAAATTTAACAGCGCGGTTTTGCCACAGCTGGTGGTACTGCCAGCTAGTGATGCACTGCTCCATCCTTTTGCATGCTCCAACCACAGACCTACAAAGCAATGATTGAGGAGCCAACTGGCTGCAGGAAAAGTGATCTGATGTGCAACTGAATTTATAAACCCCTTGAAACTGCTTTTTCTTTGAGCAGATTTCATTTTTAAGAACACTGGCAATAACATTCAGTGTGTTGTGAATTTTTTCCTTTGGTGAAGTTATCAAATGTGAGAAGGACACATAACATGCACTGATTCTTCATACTCATTTTACGGTCACGCATTAATCTCATTGACTCTCAATCCCTATATCAGAACTGGTTCTAATAACAACAGCTTACAAACCTGAATGAGGCAAATTGGGGGGCACCCAATGCTATAATCATTCCAAAAATAGATTTTTTCAAGGGAAGCTTTGCACAGGGACAGGTGAGATAGCTCTGGATATTTCAATTTCCCGCCTTGTTACTTCCCAGTAATAAATTTTGATCAGGTACTCATGATGATAATGACTAATAATTCCGGGTCATTTGCTTTAAGATGGTAACGTTTATTTCTTCGCTTTTATTATAAGCTTTATAAATACCAGCATTTGCCTTCAATGATGTTAACTTATATGTTTCCTAGATAGAAGGTTTGAGGCTCTCCTTTCACAAATGACGTGAAAATGTCTTTGCTGATAATTTGGATGCATTTGCTAACTTATTCTATGGCATGTCTTTACATTGCTTTAATCTGATTTGCACAGTGGAGCATAAATGACAAGAAACCCTGCTTCCCACATACAACCTGTGTCCCTGAAAGAACCAAGAAACCAGGAATAATCTGTTTTAAATCCATAACCATGCCCAAGCAGACTAGCCTTGGTGGGGGCCTCTATGCTGACAAGATAAATGGCTGCAGCAGCATCTTAAGGAATCATGTAACAGTTTAAGTCCAATTAACTGCACCTTTCTGTGGTGATTTATTGTCACGCTGCACAGAGATTAAATAATTTGAACTACAGTCTCAACAGTAGTTGTAAAATGAAAATTCCAATGGGAAACCTGGTGTCTGCTCTGAACTAGTCTGACACCTTGCTTTGAAAGCTCAAGCAATATCACACTATTCTTTCAGAGAGAGGATGAAAGTGTCAGGCACAGTTGAAAGAAAGCAGTTTTCATCTCTGAGGTCCCCACAGAACCACCTCAGCTGTGGAAGCAGACAAATTCCTTTCTCTTCCATTAATAAACTGATAGGTAAACTGAACACAGGGAAAAAAGAGGGTGAATTTTCAGAATCAAGCTTTTTTTCCCTATGTTGAAATACCTGTTGTTTCCCTATAGTTAGAATTAGAGGTTTTCAGGACTGGTGTTTGGTTTTGCTATTCAGACTTACTGGTGCCTGCATCTTTGCTAACATATTTCATATTCAAATTAAAAAAACCACAAACAATCTGGTAAATAAAATGTCTTTATTCTTGTGAAATTAGTCTATAAGACAGAAACAAAGCAAGTATATTTGATTAATCAGTTCTTACAGAGGAGCTGAATCTTCACCCCCAAAAAATTTTTGTTTCTCCGGAGTTAGAATTAATTTTTTTGTTCATCTGCCACCAAAGTTTCTAAAGCCAAAAGTCTTTCTGTGCTTTTCTGATGAGTTCAGGCTGAGAACAAGGCAAATACTCCCCTCCAGCTGCAGGGTCTCAAGCAAAAATGAAGTTCTTCCAAAATACAAGTGCTACTTTAAGAAACATCATGCTATTGAACAGATCATTGGCCACACTGAGTGGGAAACAAAAAGTTAACTGAATGGAGCCCGTAAAATTTGTGAATACAAGTACTTAAGAAATGGATAGGCAATAAAAGGAAAAACCCTACAGAGCTGTCATGTTGCAGGTAAAGCCAGCTCAGAAGCATCTGATTTAGGAACAGGCACATAGAGTGGTATTGGAGTATGGGGCCTTTCTTTACACAAAGAGATAATGGGAGATGGGCAGCATGAGCCTAAACATGGCTGATAATACACGTCAGCTGTGATCTCAGAGGTGTCTGGAGGTGAGTGAACAGTTTAATCTCCTTTCTTCCCAGTTTAGCTTTCTTGCTAATCAGGGCGCTATTACTAATTCTGATTATGGAGGTCCTCCAGCTAGCCACTGGACTAACCCCTCCAGTTAGAGATCAGCAAGAAGCCACTGAGCTTTCTCTCACTTTTGACACCTGGTTCACATGATGTTTTCTTTAAAGACTGTAAACAGCTACTCCTTGGGCCCCATTACTCACGGTTACTTTTTTCTTTTCACTCATACCCTCTTTCAGTAAATAAGGTGTGTATCATATTCTGTCTCACCTTGTGCAGAAATATCAGCTTGTTTCTCTTGTCAAACTGACAGGGACCCAGACCCTGGACATTCACCTGCTGAAGCATGTCATATATACAAGCTTCACTTCAAATTGTTCTTTAAGAAAAAAAAACACCCTGTTTTGTTGGCCAAAGTGTTTCCTCCCCCTGTTTCACTGCCAGAGAATGGTGCTAATCCATGGCATTTGTAAAGAAAAAAGATTTTAGAGGCACTGTGACAAAGCAGGGACTCATTTTGTACATGCTTTATTCCTCTCAGCCTAATCTCCAAATGCCTTCCATAAAAATGAAGTGCCTGACATCTCTTACAGCTGGTTAAACTGTCAGGTCTGTGTGATGTGAATTAAGGAACTAATTGCTTTAAAGCTCTCTTTCAAAGCATAGAAATGCCGATTTTTCCTTAGTTTCAGTACCTATTTCAGAAGATCAATGCTACATGGGCTAGTCGTATTCCTGAAAAGTTTTGTGTACATCTCTGCAATCACGGCTTTCGGGACCTCACAATTTGTGCTGAGCTACTGGTGGCAGCCTCTGCCTCCCCTGCTCCGGTCCCGCGGCCCCTCTTCCCACCGCGGATGGGCTTGCGGTGGGCCATCTCTTCGCACAGAAGCGCAACCACCGCCGAAGGGCAGGTTTCCCCCCGACAGCTGCAGCGGGGCTGCGCGGCGCAAAGGGAGCCACCGCCCGCTCCCCTCCTCCTCCTCTTTCTCCCCGCCAGCCGCTTTTACCCCTCTAAGCCTGAGCCCAAATCGTCTCAGAGAGATGCTGAGCGGATTACGGGCCAGGAGTTTGCGAACTGCCTTCTCTCTGCAGAACGGCCCTGCCTGCCGGCAACCTCTTCTCCCTGAGCAAGCGAGCCCGGCCGGGCGCCAGCAGCATGACCCGGCCCGCGGGGCGCCGGCCGCCGGGCTGCTGCGGGGCTACTCGAGGGACGGGCCTCAAACTTGCGTGAGCGGGGCAGAGGGACCCCTCGCCGGGCGCAGGATAACACAGGGAAAAGCCGCCAGTCCCCCCAGGGTAGCGGGCAAGGGGCTGCCGGGGCCGCTGTGAGACCCCCCCCGGCCAGCTCCCTGTGGCCGGTGGGTGAGGGTAAGGGCGGCCCGGCGGGGCCGGAGGGGACACCCGGCGCCCCAGTCCCCGGGCCACCATGGTGCTGCTGTCCGGGGCAGGGGAGCAGCTGTCCGGGGAGCGCGTGTATCCAGCGCCGGCGCAGGACACGGCCAGCGCCGAGGAGGAGAGCGACCCCGAGCAGGGTGCGGAGGGGGCTGCTGCCGAGGGGCTGGGCGAGGAGCAGGAGGAGGAGGAAGAGGAGGAAGAGGATTGTGAAGAGTACGAGGACTTCTCCGAGCTTCCCGACACTTGCAGCATCGCCTCAGATGACTCCTTCTACCCGCCGGGAGGGCTGGAGGACGAGGAGGACCAGTGGTCCCTGGAGCAGGAGGAGCGCGACAGCCCCGAGGCTCTCAGCCTCTTCCGAGCCTGCTGCACTAACAACACCATCGTGCTCAAGGCTCTCATCCGCCAAGGCCCCGAAGAGGAGGAGGTGCGGGAGACAGACCGTAACCGCCGGGTGAGCATCACGCCCTGCTCCGCCGGCCCCAGGACGGGACACCGTCCCCTGGACCCGGCACCCTGAATCCTCTTGGAGCAGGGCAGAGGGCAGGCGGGCGCGGGGTGGGGGATCCACTTTCATTTGAAGGGTGCTGGTTTGCGGTCCCGTCCCGAGGCAGCGAGAACAGGAGAAAGCATGAAGCTTCGCAGTGCTAGACACGGCTTTCCGTCTTTGGCAAAGCAAGCGTCCAGTTTATGGGAAGAGAGGAAGGCTGAGATTCCAGTTTTCCCACCTCCAGTTTTGAGATGGGTCTTGTTTTCCCGCACGTTACTGGGGCGAGAGGGCGCATTGCTAGTAACAGTCATGTTCAGCAGGGCTACACCTTCGTCTTTGCTGGGCAGCCCATCCCCTGCAGTACTTCATGCTTTTCACAGCATGGCTCAGGATATTCCTATGCTAAAGTCAGACTTTTTGGAGTTCTGGTATTTGTTTTGCTGCTGGTGAACTGTTTTGGTGGTTTGTGTGGTTTGGTTTTTACGTGTTACTTAGTTTAACTGCAGGGATAGAAGTGTACTTCATTAAACCAGAGGGTGAAAACTTGGGAAAGATTTCCTGGGTAATGTATAACTGGGATGTTTGAGGAGCAGTATTGACAATCAGCAACAGCCTCTCCTTCTGCTGCTGTTACTACTATTGATATTAAAACAAAGGAATTTTTACTTACAGTTTGCATAAACAATCTCCAAACAATTTTCTGGGATAGTCTGTGACAGAAACGTTTTGAAAGAAAGCTGTATTATTTTAATTGGGCAGGTGACTTATACATTCTGGCAACATAAATGGTCTTCACATCAAAAATAATGCAGTGATTTGGGTTTGGTGCTGTTAGTAGAGGGGCTTTCATTGTGTCTTAGATGTATGTACTTTTGGGATTTTTCCCACAAGTATCTTTACTTCCACCTCAAAGGATATTTAATACAGATTTCTAGTGATCTGATTTACTGTAAATTTCTACAAATGATACAAATGCAAAACTTGGTATTAGTACATCTGAGGGGGCTTGTGAATGAGCAGCATAAGGTAGAAATGTTTTAAATCAACTTTTCTGTCTAAGACAACATATGGTGTAGTTATACTCTCAGTAGGTAACATGTGGGATCCAAACATTTATTACGGAAGATTCTTAAGATCCTTCAGGTACATCTGACCTGTACAGGAGGTCAAGGCCTGAGCTGGAGCCCAAACCCAGCCCCAACATTGTATGGATCCTTGCCTCCACTGAGGCCTATTGATTCAGGTTGTCTCAAGTGTGTGACAGTGGGGAGGTTTGGCCCCACTGTACATGTGGCATAGAAGACCGTGTGCTCTATGGCTGTCCTGTCCACAGGGCAGGCCTTCCCAACCAGCAGAGGATCTGAGACAGCTGTGAAGCTGCAGGGACCCTCCATCTCCAGGCTGGGGTCCTGCAGAGCTGATCAAGAGGTAAGAAAAAGTTCAGTGTCAACATTGGCCCTCCTCCCACAGTAGCTCCTTCTTCAGAGGTGACTGGATCAGGGTTGAGAAAACAGTGAATTTTCCTGGTTGGAAGCCCTTCACCATCCCACTTCCCAAAAAGCAGGTTAGTCTTCTTTGTCTCTCCAGCTTCCCAGGAGAGAAACAAAGTTGTGCCTTGAATCCAAACTGAAAGTTGCTCTTGTTTATTTATTAAAAAAAAGTTCTTCTCTACTTAAACAAATATTCCGCTTGACCTGAAATTAACCTTTGACATCAAATTCTGGGTTTGTTGCACTTTTTGTGAAAGCAGAGTAAAAGAAGTTCTGTAATCCAGCAATGTCCATAAGCCTCATGAACGATGTGGGATACATGAGTTCAGTTCCTCTCTCTGTCTTCCTCACAGAAGTGCCCTAATCACACCAGTACACAGCGGGACAGTCTTTCTTTTCCAGACAGACATGAATGGGATAGGAGAAACCTTTCTGCTGGGAAGCTGGAACTTCTGGTGTGACTGCAGTTCCGATGTCCCCGCAGTGGACATCAGGGCAAATTCACCTTTTTCAGAGAACATTAACTGACAGAAGGGAATTTTTGCTCAGGTCTTTTGTCACCCTTCCTGTGGAATTTTTGTAGCTCTTGAATTTGCATTTATATAAAGTCATTGGATGTTATCCATAAACAAAACTTGATGTTACTGCCAAAAAGTAACTGAATGAGTTCCATACACCATTTGTCCTAATAAAATTTTACAGTTGCTGAAACTTGTACTGTTGTCTTCCAGCACCTTCTTTCGCACAGATGTCTGTTCCAATGCTATCTTGCATGCACTTACTGGAAAGCCTTTTTTGCTGACCTTTTGTTTCTTCTAAGTTTTTGTTTCCTCTCTGTGAGACAGGACAGGGAGAAAGAGTAACTTGCTTTTGGGAATTGGGATGGTGAAAGAACAGCTTCAAGTGTGTATATTGACTGTTTTCACAATGCTGATCTGACAACCCCTGCTGAGTATGGATGGTAGTTTCATTTCACAATTTGAAAATTAGGGCTTTTTTCAAAATAGGTGAAGCCTGTCACAGGTTGTAGTAGTAAGACAATACCATATTTTGATTCTGAAACTAAGTAAACTCAACTCACAAAGCATAACATAAAGAAGAAACTTCCTAATGTTTAAGTTCTTTAAATCAATGGGCACAAACAGCTGGAATTTTGGCATTGTTTCTAAACGTTTACCTTGTCTCTAAAATGTGAGTGTATAAACTTAAGATTCAGAAGGAATTATTTCTAAAAACGCAAAGATACAGAGGTAACCTAACTTATTTTTCTCCATCCTTTTTATCCAAGTGCAACAATTCTCTCTTCTGAGTCAATTTGCCGAGGCTGTATAGTAGTTTTTCCTGGGGTTTCTACAGAAGCAGATTTTCCCCATGCTTTGTTTGTGAGCTGCAGAACTTCCTGCCAGGCACAGGTTTTCATTAAATTCACCTTCCTGCAGTAAACCAGACTCCACGACATCCGATTTATTAGTCACCAAATGTAGCCTGAAGACTGCTACCTTCCCTGTCTCTTTTCCATTACTGTCAAGACAACAACAGTTTAGATATCATTGTCTGCATAGGATTCCCAAAGGGTTGATCCCTGCATCTTCTGTGGCACTGCTGACTGTATGTGGGGTCCCAAAATACTGGCTTGGTCCTGCTGGTTGCCTTTCCTTGACAAATCTGATACTGAAATATTTGGAAAACAACTATGACAGCGTATAATACACTAATTGTAGATCATGAAGGGTGACCTCTCATTCATTAATGTTGATGTATTTACCTGCCTCATGCTAGCAGTAAGGAGGGATTTGCAAATATATATGACAAAATAAAATTGTGGCTGTGGAGATATCTGCTGACCTGACTGAGACCAGAATGTCATCTTGATAATGATGCTGCTTTTCACCATGGCGACTGGTTTTGTGTCCTTGCTAGACACGTTTCCAGAATTTCAGACATTTGCATCTCACAAGTTTAACACCACTTAATATGAATTTTTTGCCTGGTGACCAGGATTATATGTACTCAGAAAGACAGAGTTACAAAATCTGATGTTACCTAACTAGAGAATGCAAGCAAATTTAGAAATTTGCCATGACAATAGAGAAGGCAATAAGGGATGGGGGAGAGACAGATTGAAAATAATCACTGCAGCTCATCCTCAGAAAGGCTGTATGTTAAGCACCCATGTGGTGCAGTCTGTATTGCTAGGTATTCTGTAACTCTGTACTTTAGAATTGGTATATGTGCGAGAATATTCTCGCACATATATTCACAAATGTAGTTTTTTTCAGCATTTTGGTTTTTATGTAACTGTTCAGTGAGTCTTTTGCCCAGTTCCATGGATAACTAGGAACCAATCTGCAGTTAGTAAGTGTATCATATAGCGGGGATCATCCATTTGTGATCTTTGCTTTGTTCCCTTAAAAGGTGTGAAGACGAAATAATCTATGTGGCTCAGCTTGTAGGCTCTTTCTTCTCTTCTTAGAAAATATTCCCAAATTCATATATGAGCACAGCTGACTTTTCCTTTTAATGGTTTATACAGGATGCTGTTGATCTGTACTTGTTTGGTAAGTTTTCCGTTGGGGAACAATAGCTCTGCAGTTCCATCACCAAGTGAGCCTGAATTCGTTTCTTCCTTTCTCGTTTTTCTACAGAAGGAAGAAAACAAGGGTTTGAAGGCTGCTGTTCCTCTTGATCTAAATTTCTTTTGATTTCCCCTGTCATGATACTTAGTCCCGGAGAGGGACAGCGATGTGTCCAAAGCCAGGAAGTTGCTGTTACTGACTAAACAAAAATAAAGTAATGGTGTCTTGGCTAGAAACCTTATTGAAAAGCTTGTGAGAACATAAGGTTGTGCCAAACATGGAAGTAAGCCCAGAGAAGTAGGAGCAGGAGAGAAGTTCCAAGAGAGAGGGGTTCACACCGTGGTGTAGTGCATGAATTAGGAAGATTATTTCTCTGCTCTCCTTTCCTCAGCAGAAACGAGTGGGTTTCTCCAGAGGGTGATTCAGGTGCCTATGTTATGCTCATGCTGTAAGTGCTGTCCCCTCCCTTTTTGTCCAAAAGCCTCCCTCTGCTGACTTTTAAGAGATTTTGTGGAGACGGGGAACATGAGACTTATCATTGTGGGCAGAGTGAATACCTCCTACAGTGGATGTGCTGCATTGGAGTGCATCAGCAAGTGACCCTCCTTGAGTGGAGATGTTTCTCTGAATACAACCTAGGTTTGTTTGTGTGTTTCTGGCTGTAAAAGGATGTTTCTGAATGGTGTCACTTACCCAGCCTCCTTACAGGACCCATGACAGCCTCTGAGGCTTCAGACATGTCATACTGGTCCCCATGCCCTATGCTGCAGACTGCTGCTCTGTCCAGCAGATTTGTCGTACCACACAGAGGCTGCTTTGGGCAACTCAGCTAGTTTAGAGAGCATTACTCTTCAGAGTGTTTCACAAAGAGATGCACGGTGAATCCCCTTTGGGGTTAGTACCTGAATTTATCTTTGCGCATGGGCTGTGCTCCTAGAATTGTATCTGGCTGAGGGAGACAGGGAGCCAGTGGTTCAGTTCCTGCTTCTTGGAGGAGTGAACTTTGTGCTGGATACTGCTTTGCTAGAAAGTCATGTATTACAAAAAGTGACAGAGCTTGCATAGCACTCCATTAACCTGTGTATATTATTTTTGTTATCTTCGCAATGCTAACTTGAAAAAAATGAGTGGAGCATTTTGTGGTGAGGGATAAAGATAACCCTGTCACATATTGCTTTTCGGTTGTCATGGTGCATAGTGGAAGTCATCCTATGTCAAAAAAAGAATTTGAAGAATGTCATCTGCTACAGCGCTGGAAAATTTTTTAATGTTTTCATAGGCAGTTTCAGTTCCCGCATATTCTCTCATATAAGGTGTTCTTATGGAAAGGCTTGTATTGAAACTTCGTGTCATGACACTAAACCATGAAAGGGGATTTTTTGGGGTGGAAATAGTTTCTAAAACACCCTCATAGCAAAAGTAATCTAATTTTAGTTATTAAAAAAAGTGCAGAAATACCCAAATGCACTAAAAGAAAGTCCCTGGAAATATGTATCTGTTTAAAAAGGGAGTGAGCAAGGCAAGGCAGGAAAGGAATAGTAGATATCAAAATACAAAAGCTGCTGCAAGCAAATTTGGAACCCTTCAAATCCTGTAATTACAACTCAAGGGAAGACATCAGAAAGGAGCAGAAAGAGCATGGAAAATGCAAAGTCAGTTTGCTAAGAGGAGATTCTGTGTGCTACCCAGAGTGTGGACCGTATTGAGCTAACCGTACCCTGGGCTGCATCAAAAGGAGTGTGACCAGTAGGTCAAAGAAGGTGATTCTGCCCCTCTACTCTGCTCTCGTGAGACCTCACTTGGAGTATTGTGTGCAGTTCTGGTGTCTTCCACATAAAAAGGACATGCAACTGTTGGAACAAGTGCAGAGGAGGGCCATGAGGATGATCATGGGCCTGGAGCATCTCCTGTATGAAGATAGGATGAGAAAGTTGTGTCTGTTCAGCCTGGAGAAGGCTGCGTGGAGACCTCATAGCAGCCTTCCAATATCTGAAGGGGGCCTATAGGGATGCTGGGGAGGGACTC
>JAOEHY010038922.1:16221-39696 GCA_025447955.1 Psilopsiagon aurifrons | reverse complement strand
GGGGTGGGGGGGTGGGTGGTGTGTTAAAGTCTCTTTTTTTAGAGCAGTTGTGAATGTGATTTTCAGACTTTAGGTACTTCAACTTGGTTCACGTATATAAAGGGTTATGACTAAAAATCCTGCCGTCTAAAGGAATACCTTGTACAGAATCGTGTATTAACAATATACATATGTAGTTATTTGATGAACTGCTCGTTTTATTTTTGCAAGTTTGTAGAAAACTGGTTTATTTACAAAAATTCCAGCCCCTGTAGAGAGCCAAGTGGCAAAATACTTAAAATTGACAAAACTACAGGAGCAGAATGATAAGGAATAGGAATACAAAAGGAATGAGAGATGACTTTTTATTTGCTACTGTACAAAATCTGTTTAATGAGTAGCTTCCCCTTAAAACCCATGAGAATATGACTGCTGCAGAGCAGTGTTCATATTCTGTTGGTGCAATTTGTGATGTTAGAAATAGCTCTGTAGAATTAAGGCCAAAACATACTGTATGCTACAACGTGAAGTTCATAGGTTTTAAATTTGAGAGAGAGAAGATTCCAATCTAATTGTACAGGACAATTGGTGTATTCAGTGAGGCTTATTGAAGTGAGAATTTCTGTATAAAATTTTCTCCATGGAGCTCATTGCTTTATTATCATCTTAAAAATTGACTTTATAGATTCTTTTCAGTTTTATTCTTAGTATTTTCACAAGATTTTCCTATGAGGAGAGAATTTAGAGGACAGCATATATCTGGATATATTTGACCTCGAATATGGGACGTAAGCAGAGATTCCAGTTACCAGAGAAGGAAACATAGAGGCTGTGAAAGGAGAGGGCTAATTCCAAAGTCCCTTGAAACTAAAAACCTCTTGGAAATCAGTATCACAGTAAGTAGCGCTGTTAATCAGATACTCAGTGTCCTTTTGGTAACAGAAAAACGAGTTTTTCCTAATGTGTAACTTCATTGAAAGAGCTCTGCCATTTCGTAATGCTAGAAGTGGAGAGATTTAGCTGTTACATTTAGTTCCTAAATGAGATAAGAATTGGTACAGTATTCATTTTTTTCCATCAAATACACTTGGTTAAAACAAGTAATTGCTATGCCAGGAAATTCAGACGGATTGCTTTGCTTCTGGTCGTAAGGATTGTCAGTTCCATCAGTTGCTATTTTACCATTATAGTATCAGTCACACGTGTTACTTCCACTGGTTTGTAACATAGATTTTGCTAGAGCTGTTACAGCCTCTGGAACAAAGAAGGAAAGGAAACTTCCCCTTAGTTAATGCAGTAGAGAGAATGTTCAAACTCTTGCTTTTTAGGTTGCGTGAGAGCAGCTGCAGTCTGATACTACATTGAACTGCCATGGAGTAGTGGTTGTAGCTGCAAGCCTGGATAAGCCAGTCAGCCCAAGCATGCTGTGCCTCCCTGTCAGGGGAAGGGTGTGTGTGCAAGCGTTGAATTGAGGCAGCAGGTGAGGTCATGTGTGATAGTCAGGTACCTTGAAATTCAGTCCCAAATTACATCAGGAAGTAGTCATTCAAAAACTGCTCCTGCTGATGGAGGTGTGCAGAAGTATGCTTTGTTTAGTTCTAGGTGGTCAGTGTTGTGTAACACAGAACTCAGTATATTCTGATTGGCTTACTAAAGTGGCCTCTACTGTAAAATTCTCCATGTGTGCTTTATAGAGGTTTTTACGCGTTACTTTTAGAGCCATAAAGTTGTCATGCAAAAATCGGATGTATAGAATTCACTTTTAAGCTGGTTGTTGGATTTTGGACGTGCTGTTACTGCCCTAATAAAGTTACGAAATGTATGGAGAACCTTAGCCTTAGTAACAAATTTTGCAGCCCAAGTCCAGATTTCCAAAGCATTATGGCTTTTGCTGGGGCATCTTGCCACTGAAGCGTTATTCTGCACTGCGTTTTTCCCTGCTGCAGGTTGTTCAGTAAGCTCTTGCTCGAGCAGTCCCACTGAATTCTGCTCAATTCAGCCTTACATGAACAGTTCCAGATACCATAACCATTCCTGGATCTTTCCTTAATTTTAAAAGAAATAATTCCTAACAAAAGCTCAAAGTAACAACATTAAAAACACACTTTCACTCAGAAGGGATGCTTTTGAATATACACATACATTGTCGGTGGAAGAGAAAATTGCCTAACAGTACTTCCAGGGTTAAAAGAAACCAAAATAACCAGCTCTCAAATGGACTGCTATGTCCATTGAGGCATACAATACAACTTTGCACACAGCATTACTAACTTTACCCTCCTGAAGATAGTGGATGCAGAGAGCTCTTCAAACAGCTTCTGCATGTTGCAGCGTTACCTGTGCCAGTCCAGAAATTCAGACTTGTTGGTTGATTCTTTCCCTATTAAAGGAACATAATATAAACTGAACTGGTATCTGTAACAGTCAGATGAGAACAAAGCAAACCAAAGAGATTTTCATCTGGGAAAAGTAGTGAATGATGATTATCGTAAGTTTTGAGTAGCTTCAAAGGAAGCTCTTCTGATATATTACTGATCAGATTTGTGTTCTTCTGAGGGCTTTTTTTATTGTTCATTTTTTGACAATATTTTATTTGTTTCATAAAATAATAAAAGTTGTTAAATATTTAGTATCCAAAAGGTATTTAAAGGAAAAGATTGCACTAGATTTCCAAAATGTAGTTTCTCTCCAAAATAGGAAAATACTCTTGAAATTATTTGAGATGGCAAATTTCAGATGTTTTGGTTTTATTCCCTAATATGTCTTCCTGGTCTGTCACTCTGTTATGCAATCCCACTTAATTAACTCACCATTTTCCCATCTATCAAACACAGGCTTACCTTTCAAAATGCAGTATAATCCCTATCTATATTTCCATTACGCAGTTTCTCATCAACATCCGCCTTCACCAAGCCAGTGGCTATTTTCAAAGCTTACACCTCTGCTCGTCAGACAAGCCCTTTCATGTTTTGTCCCATTATGCCATTAACAAGAGGGGAAATACCCTCACAGGCAAGATTAGTGATGACTATTTATTTTCCTTCAGCTGCTTTTGTGACCTGTACCTCTGCTCTGTGGCATGGAGGTCTGCAGCATGGTAGTAGCAGGAGATGAAATGAACTGATTGTCACTTCTCATGGGTGAAGAGTTGTGCAATCTGCTAAACTCTTGTAGCAGGGATCCAGCTTGGTTACAGCTTGCTTAAAGAATGATTTCATTGTGAATAACAATAATAATTTCTAGGAGTGCCCACACATGTGTAATAGGTATTCTACAAAATGCAGTTAGCGTGAGGTAGGAAATAACGTCTGATGTTGTGCTGGGCTCTACTGTTTGGCACCTGACACTGCTGTGTAACAGAACTGCTTTTGAAGTTGCTTGTTATTTAAGGGAGAGCTGGGAAGGGCCTTGTTTGGACTTTCTACATTTTGTACTTATTACATTGTGGAGGGGAGGGAATTCCTGAGCCTCACTCAGGACTCGTCTGTTGTAGCTGTTGGAATAAAGGTAACCATAATTTGTTCTTGGCCTTTGAAGGCTGTTGATTCCCACCTCGTGAACTATTAAATGGAGTCAGCTAAATTAAAAACTCTGCATGCTGTTATTCATGAATAATTTGCAGTGTATTGCTATATGCAGTCAAATGCTTAGTTATTGGTTTATAGTTTGCTCATATAATCCTTTGCATTCTGCTACCTTACAGACTTTCTGGTTTCGAGTTTGTATTATCTGTGTCTGTTTAATTTAAGCCAAGAAATGTTAATTTTGCCCACGTGATAATGGCAATTTGTTGCTTTAGTGACATTTTTGAGAGACTTTATTGTTATTATCGGGGAGTAAATCTCCTTCTTTTCCTCACCTCTATAAAACTCCAACCAGCCAACAGAAAAGCCCCTAACCTCAGAGCTTCAACAGGTATCAACCTTGACTGTTTACAAAGTATTGTATTAATACAGTGGCAGCATGATCAAGCTGAAGATAATTTTTTCTGTATACTTGCGTGGTTCATGGCCTCTCTGTTCTGATTCCAAACTAGTATCTCCATCTGGTATATGCCATGATGCTGAAGCCAGAAGTCCAGTGGTATGAAATAAGAATGTCATCCTTAGCGTGAAGGTATTTTTGTGTTTAACCTAATTGTAGTGTTTGCAACAAAGAGGCAAAATCTTAATTGCTCTTTTGAGCTTTCTGTTTTCTCCTGTTGTGTTTCTAAGTGCTTGCAAGCTGTTTTTATTTCTCCTTGGATTTATTGCATGAGTGCAGTGGATCCTACTAGCACTCCTGAATAACCTTTTAATAGGTATATTTTCTTTTAGAACCTCTACAGATGTGCAGACTGTCTGCAGAGATTCACTGCTTCATTTGGAGGAGACCCAAGTTGAAGGCATAGAGCCAGCAGGTAAACATGTAAAAGATGATCCTTGCAAATCTGAGCTCTTGTAAGGTGATTTTTTTCCTCTAATACAATGTTTGTGTCTATTGTAGCAAGTTAAGACTGTCAATTTTTCAGGGCTGGGATAAAGAGAGGCAGCCAAAAAAGTAAAATGAAACTGAAGTGAATCAGGGCAACTGCAAAATTGTCAGGAGCTTTCTGTAAACTTGTATAAACTCAGTTTTTCCCAGCTTTTGTCTGTATTGGAGATGATTACTAGCTAGAAATGTGTAATAGTCTGTTCCTATGGAACATCATACCAATTCTTGTGTTACCTTTGGCACCACAGCTTACTTAGCAGCTGTCAGCTATTGAGGATTTGGCATACTGTGTAAGAACTGGAGGCTGTCTGTACTTTGGTGAGTTCCGCGTAGCATTGTAGCATATGCATACTACTGTAATTTTAAACCAATTCCAGTGGTAAATTTAACCTGGTTTGCTACCATGAGGCTTAAAGATTTGCTTGCAAAACTTGCAGAGAGTCTTTGGAAGTTTTGCAGCCCTGAGAGAGCTCCCTGTTGCCTTGCTGAGCCTGCTACTGGTGTCTAAATTTGCTCATTTAAACGGGGAGTATTTGTTCTATGGGACAATCGGTGCAATGGCTGCAAGTGGTTTATGAAGAACCAACAGATCTATATAGGAAACTCTCATGCAGACTTTATGTTTGACATATGTCTAAATATATATCTGTATGAATATACATTGACTTTTAAAAAGGCAATTCTTTGATACACAATAGGTCTCTTTCCAAGAATTGAGCTGCTCACTGTCTGCTTTTTCCATAAGCCAGAAATAAATCTGAATGGCTGAAAGTGATAACTTTCAAACCTCTATTTTCAAATGTTCAGGGTATTTTACTGAACTACTTGAGGCACACACTGTAGATATAGATTTTTGCTGAGGCTGTGATTCTGCAGAGCACTTGCTTCTGTGCTAGTAAGGGCTCTGACCTATTTTACTAATAGTTTATCTGGGACGCTGGTTCCTGCTGTCAGTTATCTACCCTGCTTCTCCCCCAGAGGCTGCTGCTGGCTGCAGTTGAGAGTAATATTCTGGGCTGTAAACCACAGTGCTCAGGAAGGAATGCACATGCCATTCAGCCACTCCTGCATAGGTGACCACAGCCTCTGGAAGAAAGGTGAGGTGAGCAACTGAGGGTAGATGCTGTTCCAGCTGTCCCATCATCAGTTTCCTGCAAACACAAGTCACACCCCATCCATTTTAATTGAGCAGTTCCTTTACTTGTGTTTAGATATTTTTGTAAGTTGATGAATCAGGAGCTTACAATTTAACTTAGACTTTGTCTTTTATTTGACTTTGGGAATCTGTGGCACTACTTGTTATCCATTTCAATGAGAAGCAGTGTTTGACTTGGACACTTCACACAGCTATGCAGATGCTGAATGGTGAAGTGCGGACTGAATATCAAAAAAGTTCTTCCAGAAAGTCTTTTGGGAGAGGGAAGCAGTGTCGGGTCGTGGTGGGTCTGCTTTGTATATCAGGAGAAAAGAAGGAGATTCTGGTATATTCTAGTTGTACAGAACTGTCTTTCTCACTTGATAATTGATATGCTCTGCAACCCCAGGAGTAGATTTGTCTGGTGAGTGCCAGATTGTTCTGGAACTTTTACCCTATTCTTTTCCACCAATGTGTAGAAGCTCATTCGTGTGGGAGCAGGCCAGATTTTGGTTTTGCTCAGGCATATGTAACCTTACTGTTGGCAGCAAGCATTGCACTGGCATTACGCTTACCTGTGTCAAGTTAAAGGATAAATCATTCATGCTGGTTTTATACTGATGGAATCACAAAATAATTTAGGTTGGAGTAATTTACCCTGGAGGGCCACTAGTCCAGCTTTGTACTCATAGGAGGGCTCAAGGCTCTATTCATCTGAGTTTTGAAAACCTTCAGTAATGGAGATCCCACAGCCTCTTTGTCCCTGTTCTTAGGCTGACACCTGCATTGTGAAATTACTTTTCTTTATCCAGCAAGAATTTTCCTTGCTGCGGCTCATGTCCATTGCCTCCTGTTCTGCTGCTCGTCTCTGAGAAGAATCTGTCTTCTTTATAGCACCCCCTTCAGTCTGTGGCAGAATGCAGTTAGATTCATTCTTCTCTAGATGGAAAAAGCCTAGGTCCTTTAGGGGCTTTTCTTACATGGTATGCTCTAGGCCCCTGACCATCTGGGAATCCCTCTTCTGGGCTTGCTTCAGTTTGAGAGGATCTCTCACTTGCACTGGGGCTTCCAGCTGCGCACTGCTTCAGTTGCACCCTCATGAGTAGAGAGTAGGGGGAAATAATCACTTTCTTTGATCTGCTGACTATAATCTTCCTAATGCAGTCTGGGATGTACTACTAAGATTTAACTTGTCCACCAGGAGCCATGGGAGTTTTTCCATGGAGCCAGCTGGCGCCCAGTCTGTGCTGCTGCATGGGGTTATCCAAGCACAAGCTTTACATTCACCCTTGTTGAGCTTTGAGGTTTATGTCAGCCTAATCTTCCAGTTTGCTAAGGTCCATCTGAATGGCAGCCCTGCCTTTTGCCATGTCGGCCCATTCCTCGTGTTTGGTGTCATCTTTGAAGCTGGTGAGGGTGCATTCTATTGCCCAAGACTATAATGCAGTCATTAAAAAGTATCATTCTTGGGACTAACCCCTGAAGAATGTCACTTGCAGTTGGCTGATAGGTAGGCTCAGAAACATTGACCACTGTTCTGGAAGACTAATTATCTTACCAAAACCCAGGAAGCTTGATCTTGCCTGTGAAGACCAAGGGGAAGGAGACGCTGAGTGCATCAGTCCTTCTCCTGTGTCAGTAAGTTGACTGTGATAGCCTTGATTCTCTTTGTAATTGCTACTGTACCAGTAGAAGTGGCTTCTAACATCACTTGCCAGTTTCAGTTCCAAGTGAATTTTGACTTTCCATTCCTGCCCGCCTGTGCAATGTTTCTGTAGTGATGTTTCTTCCTGATTACTGCCTCCACATGCTTCCATTTTGGAAGTAATCAGTTTTGAACCGTTATGAAGCTTATTTTGTCCTGATGCATCACTCCCTGCACATCAGTTTGTAGAGGTGCTCTTTGGAGGGGATCTTATTTCTCTGATCAACATTAGCAGTAGTTTACTGATGTGAAGATTAATATATTTATTGCAGTTCTTTAATGTTCCTTTTTCCTCCAATGGAAAAGATGCAAGTTTCCATATACTGAAATATTTGTATATTTTGACTAATATAAAAATACTTCCACAGTTTAAGTTTTTCTGACTGAGTTTAAAGTTACAATGTTTATTGTGGGAAATGGATGATATAGCAGAAAGCCCTCCTCCCTTCCCAGCTGTGGCAAGACAAGCGACAGGAAGCTGGTTTCTGAGTTTTTTAAAAGCGTGACTATGTGTTTGCTGATACATTCATGTTCACTTCTGTTTAATCTGTTCATTGGCACAAGGCTTATTTTGACATAGATGCCAAGCTCTCAGACACCAAGCTGTGTGTACTCCACTCTAGCTTAACAGAAGTTAAGCTTTCAGGGCCAAAGGCATCTTAAAGAAAGCTAAAAAACAATGTGTGAGAGGAGGAATGATGTATTTGTGTTGTCAGAAGAGCGTGATGGCATCACAGCTGTGGAATCTGGGATGATGTGTCAGAAATGCCTCCAGCAGAGAGCTGCATACCTTCTCTCATCATTAGAGTAGAGGCATGTTTTGCAGGAGCTGGCATATAATCAAGATATTGTTTTGTGAGTTACATCTGAATCAGTTTCAAGCAGAAGTGAAGTTACTGGATTAGTTTCTGCTTCTCAGGGTATATCTGTGGCATATCCCTTGGAGTTCCTCAGGTCATGCACCAGGGCCATGCCACAGTCAGCCTGTCTGTTTACCTGTCTAGAGGTGACCTCGCTTCTTTTGCATTTTAAATGGCTCTCTGAGTTGTTCTTCCATAAATATTAGAATTCATTTGCATTCCAAATCCATCCTGGCAGTAACCAGCAAGTCAGGTAGTGAACAGAGAGAAGGTTTCATTCACATATTAGCTTTAAACTGTGGGACTGGGGTATTGCGTTTGTTTTAATGACTACTATGCAGTCACCTTCATATATCCCAGAGGTCCAGCAGTACCAGCCAGACAGGAGTAGTTCTGAAAAAAAGAGAAAAGACTTGCTATTGATTTGCCTGTTTAAAATAATGTCTGGTGTTTAGGATCATATTGAGAAAGAGCAGCTGAAAACTTAGCAAGTATGAAGTTTTTAAGTACTTGTTTCCTCCTGTAAAGTTCCTTGTTAAACATTTCTACTCCAGTGGGAAAGCTGCACACCTAAAATCCCAAACAATTCGATGAGCTGTCCTTAGAGCAATTCCAAAGACAAACTACAGAACAGGTTTTGCATACACTGTATGTATAAGACTCCTCTGAGCCATCTTTTCCTTCAGCAGCAGACAGTGAATGGGAAAATTTAGTCTGATCATGGAACTTGCCCTTGGAGGAGAATGACACGAGTGAAAAAAACACTTCAAGAGACTCAGTGACAGTCAGGCTGCCTGCCTGAATGAAATCTCTGCCATTTTTTTGTTTATCTGATAGAATCCTCTTTTTTTAGGTATAAGTCTTTCCTCTCAGTCTCTGATGTTCAGTGAGCTCATATGAAGGACATAAGCCAAGGTCATATATTAGTGAATGAAAAAGCATTTGGGGTACAAAGTATAATGCAGGTAGCAGGAGTTACTGGAGGAAACGTCAAAAGTAATGTTTTCTATTACTCTTAATTCTGACAAGCCAAAGCTCTTCAGTCTGAGATGTTCCACCCCCTCTCTGTGGAATCTTCTGATTTTTTTAATGATTATGCTAAAAATATTTCTTCATTTAGAAAAGTAAATGTAAGGAAAAAGTGTTCTTAATGTTCTTGTACTATTTCACTCAGAAGTACGGGAACTAAGTGTTTGATAGGGGAGCTGTGAGTGGGTTTTGTCTTCCTTCTGAGAATTCCCCTCAATTTTACCCCTGGATTCTCTAAGGAGTGTATTTATGCTCAGCCTGCTTCTTGCTGGCTTGGCAAGAGCCAAGTAGAATCTTTGAGGCAGTCATTTCTTGTGAATGCCAGGGACTGCCCCAGTTCTTGGCACCAGCGCTGAGAGCCAAGTGACATTAGTTGGTTCTCTGTCTCTGAGTCCTGTCAAGGAAGGGGAGGAAAAATGTAGGAAGGAAAATGTGGATGGCAAAAATACAGGGTGAGGAAGGAGAAGAAGGTGAAAAATGATGTGGGAATAGGGCAAGGCAGGAATGAGTGGGATGGATATGCCCACTGGAACACAAGATAACCATGAAAAAACTGTGGGAAGTAGTGAGGAGCAGGGGCAGAATGTAGGTGAATAGCTGGGGGGAAGGAGGGAGGAAAGAGCTGAGACAAGCAAAAGGAGCTTGGATGGTGAACAAGGACAAGGGTTTCAGTCTTTTAAATCTCTGTAGCATTCTGATTCACCAGCTACTCCATTAGCTCAAGGGAGAGTGGCTGTGCAGGGCTGAGCATGGGCAAGCAGATTCATCTGGAACTGGAGCTGTGCCTGTAACACACAAAAGATCAGTGTAATTCTGTATGGTGGCACTTTTATTCAAGATGAAGAACAAAGTGTGAGAAATAAGGATTTTTCTTTCTACATGGTTTATTTGATAGTTATAAAATTAGAAAGCCCTTCTCTCAAAAAGTGGCAACTGCCTGAGTTCTGCTTAGTCCTGCACTTTTTGTTCAATCCTCTTGTCTTTAGGTATGCAGTCAAATGGTATTTTTCACTGATGGAATACCTTGGTGATAATGCTTTACTTTCCAGAGTCTCTGTGGACTTCCCTTGCTGATGGCAGAGTCAGGCTGAGAATAGATAACTCATGTCCTCAGACTCCCATAACAGTTCATCAGATGTTCAAGGACAGCCTAGAAAAATATGGATCCCTCAACGCTCTGGCCAGCAAAAAGAATGGGAAGTGGGAGAAGATAACTTTTTCAGAGTATTATTGCCTCTCCAGGAAAGCAGCCAAAGGCTTTTTGAAGGTAGGCGCAGGAAACAAAACCAATTGCTTTTTCTGCCTTTGCCTTCTTGAAAGAAACAAAACCCCCATTCCACTCTATAAGAGGCTTTTCCTATTAATTGAAGATCATCAGTGACATTCTTTATGGAAATAATAATGGTGAAAATTGCTTTTGATTAAAGAGATTACACTGATGTCAAGGAAACATGACTTCAAGTGAAGAGTTGCTGTATTACACTGTCTCACTGGGGCCTGGGTACAAAGCTCAGCAGAAGGCCTAAAGATTAAAACCAGAAAAATAGGTAAAAGCAGCTCTGTCATAAATCTGGTGGGATAAAGGCAGATTTGAAAACGTTTTAAACATAGGGTAAGATTAGTACTTGTTATGCTGTTGCTTTTATTGAGAAGTTCTGTTTTTCAGGCCTTTCTGGACAGCAGGGCTCAAAGAGACAGGAGAAGGTGCGGAAAGTTTAGATCATGTTAACTGCTGATAACTGCATGTTTTGCTATGGATAACAATAGAGATGTGCCTGGACATGGCTTGTCAATGCCAAAATAATAAATCAAAGCTTTCCATGGTTTATGTTTGTGTGGATGCTTCATGTTTCTCTCTGGTGTGCCTATATTATATGAACTTATGCTTACTGTTTTTAAGCTTGGTCTTGAACGATTCCACAGCGTAGCAATCCTTGGATTTAATTCTCCAGAATGGTTCATCTCAGCTGTTGGAGCTGTATTTGCTGGGTAAGATTTTTGTTTGTTTGATTTTTGTGGCAGGTTTGAGGATTTCTCTTTTGCTAGGTCTGGAAATGTAGCAAATTGGTATTTGGTGTCTTGGAAGCTGTGCTGCAGGTGGTTGGCGTGTTCAGCAAGCTATTGGAGTCTCACAGCTTTCAGTATATCCAAACTAGTGCAGGCACTTATAAACTGATCCTTTTTGCTGTGGGCTTAACTGTGACAGTCACACAGAAGGTGTTGTATAGTATCTTATCACTGGAAGATGTGGGAAATAGATGAGACTTCATCCTTCATAGTAATGATGTTTGTCTACAGCAAGATGTGTTCAAGCAGATGAAGTGACAGGTAAATACAAATTAGCCCTATTCCTGTGTCCTGGTACCTGTTTATACAATTTGAATTTTACCTCTTAATCTGTTTCTGTGCCAGTGAAATTGAAATTGGTATCTGTGTGCAGCTTGAGCAGAAAGAAGGCATGACTGTTGGGGTTTCTTTACCACTTTCCAAGCTAACTCTCTTTTAGCCTCAAGTGAGTTAAAATGCTGAATTCTAGCCTATGGCATCTTCTATTAAATATAGTTCAGAGATTAGTTTTTGCCGTGTGCATATATCAGATAGCCATGTGTATCACAATACTTGAAGCAAACATGACTGCTCTACTGCTCTTTAATTCCACATCTTCATACACTTTCAGCTTTCAACTGATCTTTGATTATTATTGTCTTTTTTTGATACTAAGTGCAGTTATATGTGTGTACAAATATATGTTCTTATATATACACACATTTTTGATGCAGAGGAATTGTCACAGGGATATACACAACCAATTCTCCAGAGGCCTGTCAATACATTGCTCACGACAGCAAAACCAATATCATGGTTGTGGAAAATCGAAAGCAACTGGACAAGATAATGCAGGTAAAGGGAGGCTGGATGGTTACTGAAAAGCCCTTATTTCCCCATTTCTTGATGCTGTGCTGGTTCCATATACACTGTCTCTATCACGAAACCTCTCATGGGAGTGCTCTTATTCCGAAATCTGGCATCTGAGGATGCTGAGGAGCCGTGGCTGGGGGTTTGGTTTGGTTTGGCTTTTTGTTTTTTTTCCTTTTTTGGCTGAAAACAGATTAAACCAGATTTTCTTGAGCCAACTGTTTAGTGTTTCCTTTTAATCTTTCTCTCCCTTCCTCATTGGTTGTGAACTTAGGGGAGAATATTTGCAGGTGAAGGAAAACAAGAGGTTTCTGTGGCTGTCAAGCCATCACAGTTTTGGCAGTATTTTAGTGGCAAAAGCCCCCACATAAGATATGAGTAATAAATAATAAATTTGTTTTTAACAATCCAACAGATCTGGAATCGCTTGCCTCACTTGAAAGCTGTTGTGCTCTACAAGGACTCCATTCCAAAGAGATATCCAAATTTGTATACGGTATGTGAATGCTAGAACAGTTATTATTCTTGGGGTATTAGATATTTGATTAATTCTACTATATTTAATCTGTGGAATGTCTGCCATTTAGAATGCATTGATGTGTTCCAGCGCATTCAAAAGCTTCATCAGCTTTTTCTGTCTAATTTACCTGTAATTTCACATTTGATAGCTGACATTTAAAATTAGAGGTAGCTTGCTTAACTGTCTCTCTTATGCCTTCCCGGCTTTCTATTTGACTGGATTAGCGAAACATCTATAGACTGCAGGTGGGAATGTATACTCTCAAATGGTTAAAAATCAAAGCTGTCCAGTGGCGCTATTGAAACCAGACCTGTGATTAGTTACACTGGAGCTAAGGTGAAAGTGCTTGTACACAAAGTATTTCCGGTGACAGGCAGCAAGTGAAGAGAAGTAAATACAGACTACACAAAGAAGAGCACGTTTTCTTGGTATATGTAGAATCTTCCTTTTGCACAGTGAAAAACAATTAGGAAAAAAAGGACAAGGGTAGGATCAGGAATTTCTGAGTGGCAGAAGTGCAGCCTTTAAATTAAGAAATAGGAGCACTTCAAGCAAACCAGATTTTTGTAAACATGTTATTCCAGTATGTTCTGAAAATAGTTCAGTAATAAGAATACGAAAGTCAGCATTTTAAGTGGACTACAGATTATCAGGTTTTAGGCTGTAAAACTTCAACTGGGGGAGGGGAGGTACTGATGAAGACTGGACAGCATAGAAATATTTACAAATACTTGTGATTTTGGTCTGAGGGGTTACCAGGTACACAGGAAACAAGTCTTCTGTGCTTGTTTTAATCACCTTTTGCTATGTTGAATAGCATATAGATAATAAAGGGTTTCTGTTACAGTGCTGTATATACTGGTATAGAGTATGCCCTGGGTCTCAGTACAATGAAAAAAGATCACGATTCTACAATTTATATTTCTTGGTAAAAAGAATAAGCTTGCAATTAATTCTGGAACAACATTCAGTTGCTGAAACCTAAATGCCTTAGATTTGATCTGTTCAGGAGTCAGGCACAGTTCCTCAGTGGAAAAGGGGAACTGTGAGTGTCTGACAGTTCCATAGTTTGTTGTCTAAAGGAAGAATCAGAGATAACTTGCTGTCCCGGGAAATGATTGGTTATTAGATTTGATGTAAATCAAACCACGCAAACCACATGGTGTTTCATGAAAGAACTTTGTGTTCAAGATGACAATTAACATGTAATGAGCTATTGCAGCAGTGAGGGCAGAGCCCTAGTTCACTGATGAGCACATGTTTCCAGCAGGCAAATGCAATGTCAGTGGTGTGTGTGACTGTACGTTTCATGGTCTGTGGAATGGGAACACTGCGTGTTGCAGGTACTGTTCAGTAAACAAAGCCTAGGCAACAGATTTACAGTGATTAACGCATTCTAGAATGAGAAGACAGGTCAGGAAGTCTTGTCTGCTTGGAATGAGTCCCAAATCACATAGAAACAATCATGTCCTTGACGCTCAGACTTTGCAGGAGCTAGTGAAACTATGCAGCAACATTCTGTGGGAAGGGATAGAATGTGACAGATTCTCTACCTGCTGCAGGGCTGTGTACTGCCTCTCTTTCCAGAAATATGATTTATTGGCAAAAAGTATAACGCTGATGAAGCATACTTAGGACAGCCTTGCCACCCAAGAAAAGGAAGTCTTGGTGCCACAGAGGCTTAACTGTTGTAACCCTAATGGCAGAGGTCTGAAATAAACAATGGGCTCCCCTTCAAGCACAGACTTCCCTTTTTCACTTCTGCTGGCCTTCATGTCATTCCCTTTGCTGCTGTGTGGTCCTAGATATATCTCCAAGAAATCATTCAAGAATGGAGGTACTGCATTTGAATAACATGATTGTGTGGCACAGTATCAATCATATGATTCCGATGGGAAATTGACAGTTGGGTTGTTGACTATCTTTAAAGATTTTGTTATACCCTAGTTTTCAATTAGCATTGAAATCAATGGCACCCTTAGCAGCATATCAGGTGCGTGCAATAGAATTGTGTTGGAGCAGCCAATATAATAAAGAGGATCAGGTTCGGCACCCTTCTGGGCCAATTTGTGTGGCACAAAACTCCAGCATCACAAAAGCTTTAGCTCATTCTAGATTGAGCTGAATTTGAGTGGAAGTTGTGTCCAGCACCATATGTTCTGTTTGCTGTAGAGCAGCAGGTAATTTGAGCAAGCTTTCCCTCATATAGGTAATGAAACTTTTGCAAAGAAGCTCTCATCCAGTTGTTTAGTATTGATAAAAAGGACAAGGAATTACAGATGGAGCGTCACAAGTGTACTCTTAAAAACGGTACATCCAGGTTCCTTTAAATAAGACTCAGAATTATTCTGACAGTGTGAGATAGTAACAGAAGGTCAGTCTGTGTGACTTGTCCCCAGTACCCATCTTGGAGGAGAAGTAATATTACTATTCCCTTGGACACTGAAAAGACTCGTGGCAGCACAGTTTCAGATAGTCTGTTTGCAATTCACACATCAAGTTCTAAGCTAGTCTTGCCATCTTTCTTACATAGGCAAGACCTGGGGAAACTTGCCTTGGAAATGTGCAGAGCAAGGCACTGAAGTTGAGTGCCATTTTTGAGAGGTACTGAATTTTTCCCACTTGTAGGAAGCTGTTTGATATCTTGTATTTTCTCTTGCATGTTCTAGATGGAAGAGTTTCTGGCGTTGGGAGATGATGTGTCTGATACTACTTTGGATGATATCATTAACTCTCAAGAGCCAAATCAGTGCTGTGTGCTAATATACACATCCGGAACAACTGGGAAGCCAAAAGGAGCCATGCTGAGTCATGACAATGTATGTGCTTTAGGCTATTCCTTCAGCTCAAAAATAGTAGAGCATGAGGATATTTATTCTTGTGTTATGAAATGACTGGTACATACTAGAGCCTTGAAATCCTTTTGCTTTTGCAACATGGGTTGTGTACTACAAAGCAGTATTCAAAATGCAGTTGTGAGGTTGTGAATGCTTGTACTTTCTGGTGAAATACAAGGAAGGTGAAAAATGAAACTCCGTTCAAAACTAGCACTTCACAAAATTGGACAGTTTATGAATAGGGGTTTTATTCACAGGTTTTCTTGTAAGATCCAATGCATGTATTCGTAAATATAATTCACAGATTGCCATAAAGTCTCTCAGGTGATGTCACAGGTCATCTTGAAAGAGACAAATCATATAAAGCAGCCAGCCCCTACCAAAACAGCTTTGCTTTTGCAAAGGACTCTCCATGGAGGACCACCAGCAAAGATCTGAAGAGTAGTTGTTTTGGGGTTATATACGTATATAATTTTTTTAAGGTGGCAGAGCAGGAGTGGAAAACGGTCGGGAGCCTTTCTGAACACAGGCAACCTGTGAGCAGGCTGGTCTCAGTTGTGGCTTCTCCTCTTAAAGCAGAAACTATTGCAGAGGCGTCCACTGAGAGGAGCAGTTCACCAAAATGTAGGGAATTAGTAAAGTAGTACATCAAAGCAGGACATACCAGACTTGGTAGACAAAAAGACTGATCTTACGCTGCATATCCTATGCTCTTCCATCTCAAAGGTGTCTGGTGTAATTTCCATGTTAGCTGCCAAGCTATTCCTGGCTGCTGATCACAAACAGGCTATTTTTATGTTGATGAACAGTGGAAAACCTGCCTTGCCTGTAGCTGTGCTGCTGCCTTCTTTAGTCAAAAGATGCTTGCCAGTGTCCATGTGCAAAACCAATGCTGAATCAGTCATATATGTACCCACATAGATCTGCTGTGAGTGTGCCTGTGTACCACAAGCTTGGAGGATAAGCAAGTCGTATAGCTGCACCTCAAAGACAGCCCAGTTTTATCTTGTGTGTAAGTCTCCCACAGCCACATACCCAGTGGTGCCATCTAAACTTGAAGTGGCCTGGCCTGAAAACATGCTGCTCCTTAAAAACCTCTCTTGAGAATCTGTATTTCCTTAGACCAGATGTACATTTTGTACCCTCTAATTTATTGCAAGGAAAAGGAGCTGGCAGGAATATCCTGTGATACAAGTAACGTGCAGTACCTGTTATCTCTTCCCATCTTGAATAATCTCACTTCTGTGTCCTACCTTACCCAATTTAGATTACAGACTCCTCTGAGAAAGAGCTGTTTCTTGGTTTGGTTTGGGGTTTTTTGGTTTTTCTTCTTTGCCTGTGTATCTTTCCCCAGTCCCCTTATATCATCACATGTATTTGTGGGTCTTCCATATTCTGATAATGAAGATCTGCATATCTGGTATCCTTGAACTGCATCTTCTGAAATAAAGTGAGAATTATGGAGAAGGAGGGGAACATCGTTCATTTTCACTAAGAAGTCACACAGCACATCTTCAAAAATGTTCACATATGCAGTGCCACTGATCAGGGTAGGGGTGTGTGTGTGACCTGTGGACCACTGTGGTGAACGCCCTAAAAGCTTCCAGAGGAGCAGATTATAGCATCTATCTTTCTCATTAGTGCTTAGCCAGGTACTGATCAATACAAGGTAATGAGCTTGTTGCTGATACTAAACTGTCCTTTGAGCTCACCAATCACTGTGTTATTTGTTCTTTTTTAGGTAAACATATAGATATACAGCACTGGTGGAAAGTGCCAGCTAGATAGAAAGTGTGCATAGTAGGTGAGCTGCAAAAGAAGAGGCAGATAATTTGCCCATCCAGCCCATGGCTGCCCTGCTCATCATGTCGTTAGGGCATAGGGAGTTCGTAGCATTCATAGCCTAGAAAAACTGCATTTACTGACATTATCTGCAATACTTTGTTGCTGCTAATTCATCTTGCTTTTGACTGAGCATCCCCCAGGGAATTGACAGTCTGTTGTGCTATCAAAGATTGCAGTGTCTTCACCAATTTCTGTGAGCACGGATTTTGCACAGTAACGTTAGCATGGCATGAGGCTCCTTAGTTTGTTTTAAAGGGGAAAAAAAAACCCAAACCCCATAATACCTAATGTGTTTTATAATTGATTTAAACAGATAACTTGGACATCAGCACACTGCAGCAGAGCGGGAGAAATGCAACCTGCGGAGGTCCAACAGGAGTCTATTGTCAGTTATCTCCCACTCAGCCACATAGCTGCGCAGATATATGACCTGTGGACTGGAATCAAATGGGGAGAGCAAGTTTACTTTGCTGAACCAGATGCTCTGAAGGTATCTTTCTTGCATTGTACCTAATTCAGCTGCCTCTTCTTAGAAAATATCTCAAGGAGAGAATATGTTCTCAGAAGAAGATAAAGATTGAGAACCTATTATTGTAAGAATTATGAAAAAATCAAATCCATTTGGCCTGTGATCCAGTGCTGTAGACACCAGCTAAAATAGATAATCCAGGTCCATCAGATTCATTTAAGGCAGAAGAATTTGCATCTAAAGCAAAAGAAGGATCTAAACCACCTGTGTGTTTTACTTCTTGTAAATATACCTCCCCGATACGTCAGCTGGCACATGTTAGTGCATAGTCTGACTGAAGTGGGCTCAGCAGTCCTTCTTTGTAGCCTACATGTTTAGTGATGTTCGATGTGTTAGTGTATCACCAAACCTCTTTATCACTGCTGTTGACCTTTTGTGTTGAAATGATTTAATGATTTTAATAGGGCAGCTTGGTCAACACACTAAAAGAAGTGCAGCCAACATCTCACATGGGAGTTCCCAGAGTATGGGAGAAAATCATGGAGAAATTAAAGGATGCTTCTGCTCAGTCAGGATTTATGAAGAAGAAAATGCTGTCATGGGCTATGTCACTTAGCTTAGAGAGAAACATAAGCTGCTCAAGCAGGTATGTATTACAGTGAGATTTCCCATCAACTTGAAAGTAGCTATCTGCTTGTAATAAATCATGAAGCACCAGTGAAACTTCAATGTAAATGTGTAATATTTGGCCTTGCAAAAGAGCAAATACAATGCAAGTTGTCAGTCCCAATAGGCTGATCTTAAACAAAGGTGACTGTTTAAAGTGTACTCCTACTAACATGTCCCTCAACTTTCATGACACAATAAAGTGTGAAATTGCTTACAGAAAATGTATCCCAAAAGCTTGTGCAATGGTGCTGCTTTGCTTGTCTGATCATTCAGCTTCTCAGATAGGTCCTGCACAACTCACATTGTAGTGGTAGAGGTTCTCAGAGACTCATTTAACTGATGAAGCACCTGAAGTACAAGAGTTTGTTTCATACAATGTGGCTTTATATGTTCTTGATGTGTTTGCAATATTCAGACGTCTCAAGAGCTGGAGTTCACTAGCAAGGAAAGGCAGTAAATGAGAAAAAGACCAAGATGTAACCTGATTTTACTGATGTAACTTCTGTCAACACCCAAAACCAAGTGGCAAATAAATCTCTAAACAAAATTTGTGTCCAGTTTCATTTTGGCAATCTCCAAGGTTGCTCTGACTTATTGTCTCCTTCTCTTGTGTGTTTTTACCTCAGCAGTGATTTAAAGCAGTTCTGGATAAGGTTAGCAGACTACTTTGTGCTTTCAAAAGTACGCAATGCACTGGGGTTTTCTTCCTGTCAGAAGCACTTTTCTGGTGCTGCTCCTCTCAATACAGAAACACTCTATTTCTTCTTGGGCTTGAACATCACCCTGTATGAGGCCTATGGGATGAGTGAGACCACAGGCCCCCATTGCCTATCTGGGCCAACCAATTACAGGCAGCACAGGTAACTTCTATTTTTAATTTCTGCTTCTTAATTTTAAACTCTGGTACGTTTCATATCTTTCAGAAGAGCTTTTACTAAGTTTCGCACAGATCTCCTTGCTTATTTCATTTTGTCTTAATGCATTGCTTTTCTATTGTGCCTTTGGGAGGCAAAATAACTTCCAGGTCAGAAGCTGAACACATTGCCTCCGTAGCATGCCACGCCAAGAGCACTGAAAGGGATCTACAGCATTATACATGCAACACAGTTAATAAACCTGACGTGTAACCTAGCCCTGGCCCAGGGTAGGCTAACTTTCAAATGCAAGACCTCAAATACAGAAGTGTTTTTACGACTGAAGGTACAGAGGGATGAAAAAAATCCAAAGCAGGGAGCATAGAGCAAGATAGCCAGCTAGAAAGTGCTTCAGTACTCTTAACATATCTACTCTACTGAATGAATACTCCATAGTTTCCTAACAGTTACAGCAGGGTGTTGCTTGCAGTTACTTTGAGGGGTTTGGAGATGTGATGTGTTAGAAGTCTTATTAGTATTATGTTTAATATCCCTGTGCTTTCCTCTGATAGCTGTGGGAAACCAGCACCTGGCTGCAGAGTGAAATTGGTGGACAAAGATGTGGAAGGCAATGGAGAAATCTGTTTCTGGGGAAGGACTGTTTTCATGGGTTATTTAAATATGGAAGACAAAACAAAAGAAGCCTTTGATGAGGATGGGTGGCTGCATTCTGGAGACTTAGGAAAACTGGACAAAGATGGCTTTCTCTATGTCACTGGAAGAATTAAAGGTAAATAAGCAAAAACCTTGTTCTATGTTAATGGTAATTGTTCAGTCAGATTTGGCCCATCTAATTAAGTGTCTTTCCTCCAATGCCAGCGACATTGACCTAATAGGAAAGCAAAATAGAGTCTCTTATGAGGAAACCACAGTGCACTCTGTTCAGGAAAGGTTTCCCTTTAGTCTGTAAGATGTGGAGATGATTCAGCTCCTACAATGAGGCTTTTTCTCTTCCAGACCTTTATTCAGTATTAGTTACAATTAGTAATCTAAAATACTGATGCAGGTTTAATGTGTCATCTTTGATTCTAATAATCCATTAAGCTGTCCATTCTCCCTTTGAATCTTGCTAAATTGCCTTAATTACACATTAGAATGTTTAGACAGTAATGAGAGAGAGCCCTGTGTTACACAGCAGTTATTGCTGTAGGTCAGAGTTAGGTTCCTCTGATGCCTTGGGCAATGTGTTTGCAGAGACTAGTATTGGGAAAGCTAAAGCAAGAAACCTTGTGAGCTTTAAGTCTCACAAGAGTAAGCCTGGTCACTTGCTTACTGGGAAGCTTGTTTTCACAGTTCAGAGAGTGGGATTGGTCACAGTCAAGGTGTAACTGAAGAAGATTTAAAAACTGAGTAATTATCATCTTAGAATATATGGTGAATCACTAGGGAGGTAACATAGATGAGTGAATTTGTCAATAGGATGGCAGAG
The DNA here is from genome assembly GCA_025447955.1 of Psilopsiagon aurifrons. NCBI lineage: Eukaryota > Metazoa > Chordata > Aves > Psittaciformes > Psittacidae > Psilopsiagon > Psilopsiagon aurifrons. The sequence goes on along the minus strand of JAOEHY010038922.1, from coordinate 18,916 downwards.
TGTCCTCTTAAGAATCAGAACTTAAGTAGTCCTATTAATAGTCTGCATCAAATGCAGCTATCTTGATTTTAGCTTGCTTTCTTGTCTGATTCATTTTCCTTTAGCATAGCAGTTACCAATTCCTAGTCTCATTCCTTCATAACATTTGTGTTGCTATTACGTCTTCCTTGGTTGCTGAGTTAATAACAATTACTCTAAAACACAAAGAAGTAGAGAAGTCCATACAGGCAGGGTATTTGGAGAGAGGTGGAGAAAGTTGCTGCGCCTGTTACAGTTGTCTGGATCCCCTGCGATAAAGCTGACATGTCAGACAATGAAAACCCAAGTGCCAGAGTGATTTGGTGATGATCTAAACTAAGGACAGGATTTAGGCAAAAGGAGGGTGGAATGAAAGGAAAAACTACACCTAGACAAGTTTGGATACACAACTAGCTTTGGCAGGTATCTGTGGCTTGACAAAGTCTCTAGTTCTATAAACACTATTTGTGCTTCCTCAAGTGTGTGCAGTGTGTTGGATAGGGAGAAAAATAACTTTTATAATTAGGAGATCAATACCTATTTCATACCAGAAGGTTGAGTATAGACTGGAAGTTATTTCTTGTCATAGCTCTCATGGAGCAGTAGAGATGGTAAAGCCCAAATCTGTGAATGCTGAACGGATGCTACATTCCCTTGATTGCATCTAAATTCTTCCAGTTTATCACTGATAGGGAAACAGGTACCAACCCAATCCTTAGTTACACACAGGACTGGTGTACCATTTGTCTGCATTATTTGTTGGAGCATATGCAGAAATGCTACAAACTGTTATATAAGGACAGTGAGAAGTCACCAGTGTAATTAAAGCCAAGAGCTGGAATTTACTTAGATAGTACTAAAAATTGTGGTAATTCCAATGAATATGTGATATGTACTGTACTTCAGACAGAATGCATTCAAATAAAAATGCACATTCCTTTCTTAGTAGAATAAGGTACAACTGTCATTGTATACAAACCTTAAAAACATGAAGATTCCAGGGTCATCCTGTTCTTTTGGGGCCAGGAATCACTGCTTACACTGCAGACTTCCTCTCTGATTTCTCACACTCCTCTCTCTGCTGCTTTTTATGGAGCCTTCCTGCAGTCATAACTTACTTTTGTCTGACCCCTCTTGGTGGCTTTAAGAATTAGTTTTAATCATGACATGAACGATGGACTTACTTTATGGTGAGGTGGCAACAGTAAAATAGAGCGTGAATCCTACACTAATTGGGAAGAGATGATTGTTCACACCAAAATTCCAGATTATGTAACAGGTCCTTGAGAGTAACTAACCTGGTATTAGATGTTATTCAAGTAATCTGGAGCAAATCATCTTATACTTAAGGGAGAACTTGAGCACATATAGGAAAATCATTAGCATTTTTCTTAAGGTAATGAACCTCTAGACTTTGTTCTCTTTGAAAACATAATGTAAAAAAATAATCTCTTATTCTACATGTCAACAGACATGAACCTGATCGTCAGAATTTATTTGAATTCAACTAACAGGCTTTTTTTTGGTCTAGATTTGATAATTACAGCTGGAGGTGAAAATGTGCCTCCGATCCCAATTGAAGATGCTGTTAAGAAGGAACTTCCAATTGTTAGCAATGCTATGGTGATTGGAGATAAAAAGAAGTTTCTGTCGATGTTGCTGACCCTAAAGGTAAACCAGTGTCAATATTGCTTTCAGGGAGCACCTAACAAAATAATTTTGATCTGTTTGTGAAAAGACAAAATTGGATACAAGGAAGTTTGGGGGGGAAAAAATGCATAATAACTACAGACCAAATCCTGGTGGATCTAAACTTCTTATGTTTATATGATCTGTGAAACGTCTATGGGTTACTGCTGTTTTCTCCTATATGTATAGTAAGACATAGTTTTTAACTACATTGAAATTTTCAATTGAGAAATGTTGGAAGAGTGAGAAATCTGCAGCAGAGCACAGAAATAGCTTTGATTTTTACAGAAGAGCAAAGCCAACAAGTGTTTCTGTTGGGGCAAACCCAGTTTCTAATAGAAACTCTCCAATAGAAATAAACTTTCCACCCAAAACACTTCCCTGTGATTTGCTCTTTTCAAATAGCACAGGAATGAATGTAGGATAAAATAATTCATAGCTTTGCTGTAGTACATACTTCCACTGTGAAATCGCTTGCACTTTATGTTGTGTGCATACATAGTGAATGATCCGTTAGGTTTTCTCTAGTTGTTTACCTCTATGACTGATACTCCCTATTTACAGGTACAACAGAAATACTAATTTAAGAAGTCTTAATTTCAAAGAATACTTCTTTCTCAAGCTGCTTACATTACAGCACAGTAATTCAAGTTAATGATGAGTTAAATGTTCCCTTGTAACACTGGAGTAATTTAGAAAATGTGGTAGAAATTCAAGATCTAGAGATGGACTTTATTGTCTCATTCATTGACACCTTTGGAGTCTGTTCATTTCATCTGCATATAAGACAAAAATAATTGCATTTGGTGGTGGGGAAAAAAAGCACTGTCATCTGCAGGTGTTTCTGGGTTTTAATGCTTTTAATGGATGTTTGGCTGTTGGTGCTGAGTTGCTTGATTCTTATCAGGAAGGAAGGGGGCCTATAGGGATGCTGGGGAGGGACTCTTCATTAGGGACTGCAGTGATAGGACAAGGAGTAACGGGTTCA